>JAIPRK010000057.1:74093-215760 GCA_025469195.1 Chaitophorus viminalis | reverse complement strand
ATTTTTAGAGCGCAATTGGTCTATTGACCCTAAAATTTTTAGAGCGCAATTGGTATATCGACCCTAAAATGTTTCGAGCGCAATTGGTATATGAAAAGGTAATTTTAAGCGCAATTGGTAAACTCCCGAATATAATGCCTACAGCCCACAAATAAAAGCAGACATTTTATGAAAATGTAGTTCGGGGCCAGATAAAAAAGGTCCGAGGATCATAAAATACTAGTAAAAAATACGTTCCAACTGATAAAATACTCTATACGCGTTTCCGCAGGTATCTATAGATTTTAATGTAATCCTTTGAAATTTTAATTTCATACATTGAACGATAAGTGAGCAAGCGCTTGTGCATGGAGCATATATATATATATATATTTATATATACTAGCTGAATTACCCTGCTTCGCACGGAACAGTCTTGGCTGGGCATAGTTTTTAATAGAATATGTATAAATAAATATGTTTGGTCAGCTTTAATTTTCTTCTGACCAAATTTCTTCCCCGTAGCTTCAGTAGTTCCGGTTCGGGAATTTTATTTTTCATATTTTTATTATTAGTCAATTTTATTTTTTCTCACGGCAATTTTCAGCCAAATCAGTTCAGCCGTTTTTGAGTTATAAATAGTGGAACTAACACGACTTTCTTATCTATATAATATATAGATCGTCGCCAGGGCATAGTCCTTATAGGAATAATACTACCTTACATTTTATGGAGCCTAGCTATGTTTGGTTAGATTAAAGGTACCTTAACTATATTTTGATGTAATTTTACATGATTGCGCTCGGAACATTTCTTGGCCAATGCAAACATGTCTCTATAATATAAAACGAAACTACCAATTATTTTTCATACCTGTAGCTTCAGTGGTTAGCTTTAAGGTACCTTAACTTTGGTGTAATTTTATAGTTTCGTTTTTTCATTTCTGGTTACCAACTATTAAGGTAATATTTTTGTACATTAGTTATTTGATTGTTATTTTGGTTATCATAGTGACTCGAAATATGTACTGTTTATCCAATATCTTAAAATCAACATTAAATATTACCTTAGTAACCGATGAGTAAAAAAAATTACATCTGACCCAGAGTCCAAACGGTCATCAACCCTTAAAAATGCGATTTTTAAAAAATCCTTTCTTATTGCGCGGTGAAAATGTGAGAAGAACCTCTTTTCCAAATTTCAAGTCCGTACGTTGAGTAGTTTTTGAGATACAGCGATCAGTGAGTCAGTGATATTTGGATTTTATATAAATATATAGATAATATTAATATAACGTATTGTATTATATTCTGACGTACTGTAATCTTCTACTTGTATGATATATATTATTTGTATTGTGTATACGCCTACGGGACATTTTTGAAGACTTGCCAACGGACTGTTTAGCATATGCACACATATATTATACGAATAATAATATTCCATCGCGATAAATAATAAAACAATTAAACACAACGTATAGCATACAAACTCCGTTCTGCACAAACATTTCTGTACTCTATAAATTATATTATAATGTATAGTACACATATCATATGCATCATTTATTGTTATTATTATTATAAACGTTGTAACAATAAAATCACAATCTTGTGTTAAATACATATTATAATATGTCATGCCGTTTTTATACCGTCAAATGAATTGTATTGTACATAATATTATATTGTGCCGTCAAGCGATGATACGGCGAAAAATCTTACTCGTATTTACTATCAAGAATCGCATAACATATCTACGTCATATTATTATACTATATGGACATATTATGGTTTTTAGTCGACGTTTCCAACAATTAGTAACACAATTATAATATGTTTAACCGTACACTAATCGAACCGTACCACGTCTACGATATATTTAATACAAATAAACAAATTATATATCGGCACTATGATGTTTAAACTTACATGTACAAATTGCACCATACAAGTCAACATTATGTAGTGTTGAAGTATTAACGACCAAAAATTGTACAATATCATTAAATGTTGTCATTGAAGTGCATGCAAATTAAAACGTAATATACTGTACACTGCACAATCACCGCTGTATTCCAGTGAAATAAACGTATACGGTCACACATCACACTCGGTAGGATGCATTATATTCATTCAATTCCTCTTCATTTTTTTTATAACGTGATCATGAGAATATGCGTTTCTGCGCTTACATAAAATATAATAATACTTATATATTATACAAAATTATAATAATTTAAATTATGAGCTAACACAACTAACGAAAAAAAAAAAATATATATATATATATATAATAATGAAAATTTAAAACGAATTTCTTTCAGTAATGAATAATTGTCTTTAATTGTACGTACAAGTATAAAATATTATATCAATGCTATTTCAGTGAAATTATTTTACCACCATTATACGTTTGGTATATCCAATACATTGTTCTAATTAATAAAAAGAAAAAAAAATAATAATAATACGTTGTTGTACAGAATGAAACCAAATAAATAGAGTATTAATTGGGTTTATAAATTACGAGCAATAGTTTTTAACAACTCCGAAACGATGGAAAAAGTAAGTTAACCATATACGAAAACGCGGTGCGATGGAATTCTAAACGACACGAAAAGGACGATTGATTGTTATTTAACAAACCGTTATTCTTTAATAATTTTGATATGGGTCGATTTATATTTTTAATTTTTTTACAGACGAGTATTCAAACCGAGTGCGATTGCGTTTGTAGCGTTAAACCAGTCGTTCATTATGTAGTCCTAACATGCGGTAAAGGGTTTGAAACCAATGTTGAAAAAAAGTATAGCAACAAATTATCATCAGTTATGCTGTAAAAAGACAACGAACTTTAATAATAATTATTGGTGCGAACCATTAAGAATTTCATATAACAACATTTAATTTGAAAACAAAAATCGGTCAAGGTTTTTGGCAAAAACTTATACACAATATCGTATATAATCACAAGTAGGTAACTCGTATAATCGTACCTATCTATAATAATTCTCGTATTATATTTCTACAGTTTGTTTTTTTTTTTATTTCGTAAATATTGCCGCCAATCTCGGTGATGCGGAATATAAAATCTATAATATGATTCCCATCAAAAACGCGTTTCGTTTTTAATTCCTAATAGGTATCGTTTATACGATGCACGTAGTATATGGATTTAGAATATGAAACAGCGTTTCAGAAACGCCTACACAGTAATAACACACTATATAGAACTATAGAACACGCATAGCGAATTTTATTAGTTTTTTTTTTTCATCGTTATAATATTATTTTTTTAGCTAATCAAAAATATTACTCACAAATATGTAATAATAATAATAATAATAATAATAATAATAATGATAGAAAGATTAGTGATTCTCTTATAAGATAAAATTATGTTGGGGATCTTTATTCGAGTTTTGATACTAAAATAGTTTGTACATTTAGAAATTTAAATATACATACTTTAATTACAACTTTAATGAATTCATATTACAAACAAAATTAAAAATAATAATTTCTAATATTTTACGTCATAGCTTAATCGCTCACATAGATTGAGTTTTTATGCCAAATTTCCGAAAGAAAATAGGTACATTTATATTAATATTTTCTATGAAACTACGCATGCACTATGGCTACGACTCATGACTTATGAAATACATAAGTATAATGTTAATTTTAAATTTTTAAAAACATAAAAATACTTTTTTTTATAATTTAAATAAATTCTTCATAAATCTTCCTATAAATTTAATAAAGAGTACCTAAACAAAATTATTATAATTTGTATCATAAAATAAATTTAATCGCACTACTACTCATTTAAAGTACTTTTTAAAGAAAGTAAATACACGAGAATCGCATTGTATAATTTTGCAATATCATTGTTCAGGTGACTAATAAACCTATAATGTGTATATTTTTGTTCACATTGACAAGTTTATACGAGTATATACGACTATATAACACCCATGCCATACACGTCGAACTTCGCGAGGAAATCCGTCAACAAAGTTAATATTTACGTGCGCGCTCCGTGCATATTATTGGTGTAGTGTCTTACGATTTTGTCATACACTTACACAGAAACATATTATTTTACTATAAAAGTTTATTGATTGTTTAACATATATAAATTGGTATTATTACGTCCACGCACGCTGTACATTATGCGAAACGAAGTCGTCGTCGCGGTTGAAAAGCTTAAGGGGATTGCAAGCCATGATGATTTTCTGTCCCTGCCAATCGCACGTGTAACATAGGCATTTAGACGTTTTCTATTTCTAACGTACCGATCGATCAAATTTAATGCGATAAGATTTTTTAAAACCCACTTAAATTTATTATTAAGTGTTCTCTAGATCAACTTTCTCACATTTTTTAAATTTTGTAGTTACTACTATCATACCCGAAAATTAACTTTTGTTGATATTTATAATATGTTTCCAATTTGTTGAATTCTATTTTAATGACATTTTGATGGACAAGATCAAAAAAATGGAAAAGTCGATCTAAAGTAAGCTTAACGACGAGTTTAATTATTCAGTTTTCAAAATAATCGCTTTCTTATCGCATTAATTGATCGATCGGCACGAAAGAAAACCTCTGAATTCCTATGTTGAACGTGCGATATAGACCGAGACAGAAAATCATACTACGCAATGCTCTCAAACGTGCGCGTGGCCTGCAGTAATGGCAAGTTGGGTACGTAAACACTGATAGCAAACACAATTATAATGGTTTATTACATTATTGCATTGTAATATAATATTATTATGTCAAAAACGTCGCTATCTCGGATTATCGTGTGTGTCGTTTGACCTCGGTACAACTAATATTATGATATTTATCGGCCAACATTTTCGGACAACCGGCTACACGTAACAATACTACATGTACGCCCCCGCGGCCTGTCTCGCCACTTCTGCAACAACTCGCATTGTTTTCGTACCATTATGCAACGATTACTGTGAGGCGGACATTTGGTTGAATTTTCAGCAAGGCTACAATAATCCGCAATGTAAAATGATCCACGGGAACTTCGCCCCCGCCCACCCTTCCCATGCACAGTAAAAACAATGAATAACATGGGGAGCTATTCAAATATTTAGGGGGGTCTAAGCCCTCTACCCCCGATGTCCACCTATGACCACAGCACTGTCGCGGTGACGGGGGTTGCATGCGATAGTCACGTTCCAAAATTAAAATTTCAATACCAGCTCGGTCCCAGATTTTCCGGTAATATCTACCGTACAACACGCGTTTCATTCCATTTCAACTGCGCATGATGGGACCGCGGTCAATGGTTTATAATACTATTGACCACTGCAGTCGATTACTGCTTGAAATTATTTAATTGCCCTCCCCCCCCCGTGATAATTAATTTATAATTATATACTTTTTGTGAAAAACACGTCGTACGTTTCCAACCGTTTCTTTGGTCGAAAATCCATTGTAGGCAGTCACCCCCACAAGACTGCGTGAACGAAAATGTTAGTGTCGATAATACATTGTGTACTGGAAATTATCCTGGATCCAACCTATCTTTATTATTATTATTACCTTATTCCCCATTGTGGTTGACATTCAATTCGGATGCACCGGCCCACAGCGAACGTGAACCAATTCTTGCACAAATATGTGCAATCGTATACTTTTATTTAGTGTCCTCCGTATGACTATGTTCGTATACTTTGTTCGTGTTTCACTTCTCCGGGTGACGCATATCACTTTTCCGTTTTAAGTAAATTATACAATATATATACATACAGGCCGTGTTGAGTGATTTAACCCGAGGTCATAGGATTAGAAGAGAGAGAGAGAGAGAGACAGAAAACTGTGGAGATGATGAAGAACGAGATGGGATGTATTGTACGTGATGGAAATCAGGATGGAGGGACGGAGATCCGAATAGATGGGTGTAGAGATATGTGAGAGAAGCACGGGAATATAGTAATGCAAGGAAAGACGGAGAGGGGGGACGAGAGACGGTTAACGTGCGGTGCAACAAAAAAGATGGAAACAGAATAGAGAAAAAAAATTAAAAATATATCAAAAATGCCAAACTATCGGCGACGGCGCGGTTCTCTCAAATGTGAAAATAATCATGTTCGGTAAGACGCCCTCACTGCATACCTACAATTATTATCGCATTAGGCATTACTATATTATACACGACTACTACGCTATATATAGTTGTATTATTATGAAAACATTGTACAGCATAAAAACATTGCGTAAAATATGTATAGGTATACACACGCGCACATACACTCACACACACACACACACACACACACACACACACACACACACACACACACTCACACACACACACACGCACGCACGCACGCATGCACGCACGCACGCACAAACATAGTGTCCAACGTGTGACGTAATAAGAATATAATAATGTAATTATGTTATTATAATATGCCATCGCGTGGCGTGTATACATAATAATAGTTATAATATAAATACGTTCTACGATAGGTATATAGATAATATAAGTATTTCGATTTATATGTAATGTATACGTATATAACGTATGCGTGTAACATACCGAGTGTTCGCGGTTAAATGCGCAAGGGACCGCGGTCCCCGTATTTATCGCCCTGTATACATGTGTTAGGCGCACATTAACATCGTTGCAGCGGCGCACATAAAATAATACAATATATATGATATTACATAATTATATACGTCTATACACGCGCGTGTTTGTAAGCGTTATATATTTTTTTATTCGCTCAAATCGCATTTTAATGGTTTTTCGTCAGCGCACACAAAATTTATATATACATATAATTACGTTGAAATAAAATATATGTTATATAAAAAGTATTTTATTTTTTAACACGTGTGCACGTGTACGTATTATATTATATAACACCACGTATTGATATGATATTATAATATACCGTCGGAAACGCGCATTCGTTTCCGTTTTGGTCGTGGCCGAAATAATGTGTTTACACGCGACGTATGCATTTTAATAACTTAATATTTCGAACAAACGAAACAATAATTATATATTAATTGTATTGTATTATACGTATATAGATAATAATTACAGTCGAACTTTTGACTGCATAATGAAATTTTCTACTGCATACTATATACTATAGTGCATAATATATGTATGATTTCAATTAAAGAAAACGTTTCTATTTTTAACGAAAACAATTTCTGTATAACTAATATTAATGTTATATTATAATCTTTAATAATATTCGATCATTGATGTTGATGAATATTAAATTTCAAAAATATAGTAAAATAAAGTTTTACAAACGATTAGCAGCTAATTACAAAGCAGTATCATATGTATAAAAAGATTATAATTTACTTTAGATACTATTATTCATCGATATTATATATTAATTTTGGATTTCAGCAAACTGAAAATGTACCAAATGACATGTTTATTTATTTAAATAATAATTGCGTACAACTTTATAGATTTTGCATATAGTTATTGCATTTATTGCATAGTTATATTTTGTTAATTTATTGATAACAAACTCCCTTATATGTGTTTGCTCAGTTCAGATGAAGATACAACAAAATGCTAAATATTATTTAACAGATGATAAGAATAATTATTTTTCAATTAAATAATAAATTAAATAATATTGTATATTAAAAGTAGATTATAGGTAAATATTATTTACCATTAGAGTGAAGATTTCAATCTAGTTGGACTATCGTTGAAAAAATCAAAGTGATTTAATGAATTGCTTGTAGTCTATTCATCGAAGCAAAAATAATTTAATTTTGTTGATAGGTTTTTGTGTAGAATGTTTGAGTTACACGAGTATTAGCACAATAGGGACACTTAAAGGTATACATATTTGATACGGTAATTCGGGACAATCAGTTTGTGAATAATTAAGAAATTGATGTAACCAAAGCACATTATTATATTTTCTTCTGTTTTCCAGTGATTCAATATTAAAATGTGCTGTAAGTTGTTCAATAGATGTCACTTTAGTACCATATGTACCTGTTTTATTTGTTTTGTAAGCAAGTACACGTAGAAGCCGATTCTGAATGCGTTCTATTTTGATTATTAATCTACTAATGTGTGTATATACACCTATATATATCTTTATAATATACTAATACTAAGTCTATAATCAATATTATATATGAGTGTATATAAGTGTAATATAATAATAATAATAATAATAATAATAATAATAATAATAATAATAATAATATTATTATTATTATAGGTATACGTTACAATTATGTTAAGTATAAAAATGAAAACGTTTCTTTTTAACGAATAGCATATTATATCTGTAAAACAAATTTTTTGTTCGCAGAACCGACGAGATTGACAAACACAGATTCAGCTGCAGTACGGACAACAGTCGCCCTAGAGAATACATTCATCATCACCGTTGTTATTTTACCAAGGCTTTTTTTATTTTAATATTAATAATATCATCTCATTTCTTCGGGCCTAAATCAATGCGTCCAGTTTTTACCTTTTCACAAAGTGTTAGAATATTGTAAGTGTATCGTTCTTAGGCTTTCGACTGTGATCTCTGCAGCAACATGAGATACAAAATAAACCTCACGGTCATCGTTGTCGTCGTCGTCGTTACCACGGTCTGCGCACAAGCCACCTCATCTGCAGCCGATTCATCCGAATGTTTTCATCATGGTGTAGGCACGCGTGAAGCCGAACGAGTGAGTACACACGATAATTCCACGCAACAATATTACCTGTATAATATAATCCTGTGCGGCAGGAAAGTCGTTTTCGGAACTATACGCGCGTTTTTCACATCATTTGTCGCCGCATATTTACAACTTCGAACACGATGTGTCGGCTATACTATTATGAAACACAATATTGTCGTTTGGGTCTTTATCCCTTCTGCAGTAAATAATATTGAGGATGATGTCTTCACTTCCCAATTTCAGACACGGTGACTCCGTCGTCTGTGTAGTCGGTTTTTCTTAAATATTCCGTCGCAGTACGCTAATATTTTTATGCACGAACACGTATTGTTATTATTGCGACATTATAATATAACGTATTATAATATTGTACGTATACCCGTGAAAGAAACCGTCGGTCGTTATCATAGTAATAATTAATATTATTTCCAAACCGTCTGCGTTTGCGCATCGTTATCGATCTATTTCGATGATATCTGTTTTTTAGACGAAATAACAAACGGAACACGTGTGCCTTGACAGCAATAATCATCGCGATGTCTCGATAAATTCCGCGTGATATAGACGAATACGCGATCTCTCTCTTTCTCTCTGTTGTAGCACGTACATGTTTCAACGCCTTAACGTAGTTTACGAAGATTCGGTTCGGTTTATTCGCTCCGGAAAGAGTGAAATCATTTTTCGAACAACACACGACAAAAATGTTTTCAACGAACATTTTTCGTGGACATAATAATAATATACATATATAATATACGTGTAAGCCGTCGGACTGCAGCTGTTCAATGGGATTAGTTTGATGATCGTTGGTACCGTCGTGTACATCATCATACGTAATAGGATGACGTAATATTATACTGTATAAACTGTATAATATAATATAATATTGTTTACTACAAAACGAAAATTAAAATAAATCCGTTTGTTTTTTGAAATCAAAAAACCAAGTCGCGTTCGACAATGCAGTCTCTGCAGAGTAGGTGTATAATTTTTAACGTCATATTTGAAGTTGAATAATATATTTTGTCAACCGTTGATCGACGGGAGGAACTTAACGATTTTCAACGGTAATACATTATTGTACGCGCGTCTTGATAATTGTTATACTTACCACGTTTAGCTAACAAACCATCGTATTATTCGTCCTCAACAATGTAATTCATCACGTCGTACAATGAAAATGTATAATATGTATGTATTTATAAATATACATAAAATAAAGTCTCCGGAACTGCGCGCGTGTACTGTCGTGGCCAAAGTTTATTTTTAAATCTCGCCCGTTATGTGGTCCAATAAGAACGAAACTACTGACAATAATCCAAATCGTAGTGCAACGGAAACGATTTGAATAAATGTTTTCGAATAACCGTTTAAAATATAAACGACATGTAATCTCCACTTCGAACTATTGTCGAAAACGGAACTAGTTCTCGACATACAGCTATTACAGTCTAAATATATTATAATCTAATAGGGATCAGGTCGAACGCGAATCTGGTGGTCTAGATACGACGACAAATTGTTTTGTACTTTATGTGCGATTATTTCAAGGAAAACGAGAGATATGTTATAGGTTTTAGGGTTATCTTATTCATCTATTTATTTGTTTTTTTTTTTACCATTCACATGTATAAACATTTTATCAGATACAATAAAAACGCACCAACGCAGTTTCTATAGCGTTTACTTTCGGTATAGAAAATCGAACACACACGAACTTCACGAGCGTCAGAAATTTTCCCCGGAAAGGACATAATATATTCTTCAATTTTATCCGCATAGTATAACGTCCGCATAGTAAAACCTCCGGATGATTTTCTGGTTTTTCTTCAAGCGTTCGCATAGTTCTGATATGATATTATAATGTTAGCAGCTTTATTAAGACATTAATTATTAATATCGATCAATTATATTTTATACACGTTTCTATCACGTAATTTTTGAACCAAGATTCACGTAAATCAATGCGATTTCTTCGTAAAACTTGTGCACGCATCATTATAAAAATAATGGTAAATCCAGCTTTCGTATAGTTTCAATAATTATACAGATTCACGCACACCGATTCGTATATTATTATATAAGATTAGACACCTGCGCAGAAGTTTCTCTTGCTGTGATCCACCAATCCTGTCGCCGCGGATATAATAAATCCTTAAATTCTCTTCTTTTTTTTATTTTTATTTTTTCTTATTGTAGAACTTCTAGTAATAATTACATCTCGATAATTATAATATTAAATGTACACAGTTAATATGTGAACACAATAAGTAAAAGGCAAAGTAATCAAACATAATGAAGTAATAGTAAAGATGATAAAAAACAAACAAATGAAACACAATTAATGTACACATATGATATACCTATACTAACGAGTATAAATGATAGAAACTTAGTTTTAAATGTGAAAAAAAACTGTATTTATGTCATTTTAAATTGACAAACATGTCGATAATTATAATACTATTTCAATACACAACTTCGATTCTAATAAAATCTGTAATTTATAAACCTGTAAATTATTAATAAAGTGGAAAAGATTCGATACTTAAACGTAATTTTTGTTACTAATTTAAGATGGAATTTTCATACCAACAATTTATTAGGGAAACTTCGTGACATAACATCTATTCAAGGTGAAAAATATGGTTCCATAACAAACAATGAGAATAATTTATTATGCATTATATTTAAATTTAGTTTTCAATATAGTATATTAGTATGGGATGTCCTCCGTGATAACATACTAAATGCACTGAAAATTAATCAAAATAACATTATCAGAATTTATTCAAACAAAATAATGTACCCTTAAGTCTTAAATGATATACGAATGAAAATTACAAAGAATTTGGTATTTCACCAGTAAAATTCTTATATAAAAAAATTGTAATTATGTTTTTAGTAAAAAGTTTTAAATTTTATAATCGTTATAAATACTTAAGTAATAAAAGGGAATTTAAAAATTATGATTTTCCTGTTTAATATGTCAATAAAACTTTGAATCAATGATTTTTAGATTATTTGGGACCAAAAATGTTTAATTCTATGCCATTGAAGTTTAAAAACAAATAATAATAGGTGATACAATTAATATAGTAAAATGTATGGTATATATAAAAATTAATTTGTTTCTAGAACTAGAGCAGAACAACTGTTAATGTTTTAAAATTTCTTCTTTTTTTTTTTTTGTATTCTTGTTCATTCTTTATTTGATGTTATTGTTTATACTGTATTTATTATTCTAATGTTCAATTATTTAATTAGTATTTATACCTAATAACTCCCTATCTCCAACACAAGCTATGTTTAAGGGCGTATTCACACTCAACGATATTATCGACCGACATTGTCACCTGTGATGTTGAACGATATCGGATATTGCCTGTACATTACGATTGATATTATCCTGATCACTGATTTCCGACTCAGTTCGTACATCGTTTCGTAAATACTAGTTCGTATTTCCTATTACCTAAGCACCTAACTCGAATGAGTATCCTTTTTAATTAATTAAAATGAATAACAATAAAAAAAGGTTAGCACTGCATTGTTGCATCTTAGAAAAAACGTAAATTGAATATACGACCCTCAACAAGGAGGTATTGGGTGCATCCTATGTTAGAAGTAGGATATTTAGAAGGTGCATTTTATACAAATTTTAACAAATTGTTAAAATTGTTAAAACTCATTTTAATAATAATAATATTAATTACAAGATGTTGAATAATTATATCTACCACGTGGTAATCTTTATCATCGAAATAATGAACAAATTAATGAAAATTTATAAAAATATTTCGGCACGACGGTATTATCGGTCATGTGTGAAAACTGACCATATGATTGTATTGGACGTTGAAATCAGAACGATAAAATATCGTCCGATACTGGTCGTCTGTCCGACATGCACACCGATATCGTCACAGATTAAACAGATATTCTTATGGGAACGGTGTCAATGTGAAAACCGTCCATTTAAAACCACACAATTTTACCTCTACCGACACCGATAATATCGACGGGTGTGAATACGCCCTAAAAGAGATAGGTCGATTATAAATTGTAATTTATCAACATATATAGGTATATTATATATTTGATAATATTAGGTTTGATTTTCTTAAAAAAAAAAAAAAACAAAAAAACGAAAACAACCAAGGACTGTTTTTCACTACCCTATTATAACCGCGCGTATTTTATCGTCAGTCGTCGGCCACGATTTCCAACTAATTACAATATTGTGTGATTTCGATCCCTTATCGCGTGTCGCAGGAACGCCTCAGACGGGTGATCCGGCTCAAGTCGCGGGTACAGGCCTACAACATCGTCGACCTGCTGTGCCCGTTCAGCGTGTACCGGTACGAGATCGCCGCGGTGGTCGCGGGTCTCGGCTTCTTGTGCACCGTGGTGTACGTGTACTCCCAGTACTATTGCGACTACGGCCCGGTCAAGTGCACACACGCCGAACCCGCGTGCGATCGGGGCTCCTGCGCGCCAACGGAGGAGAACGTTTGCGGCCAATAACCGAATAAGAAAACGAAAATATCCCGCATATGGTGCACCGTATACTGTGAAATATCTACGCAGTACATAGGACACATGGACGTTATCCATCATTTTATGTTCATCGTTGTCATGATTATTATTATTATCATTGTTTTCGTCCGGCTTCCGCGGTCGACAATCATTATATAAACAATCACGTTGTTTATTGTAATACACCATCGCACGCCATCATAACCGTATTAATGTTTTTACCATCGCGATCGCGGCTCAATCTTAACTAAAACTACGCGCGGTTGCATGAGCATATAATTAATTATATTCACTGCGTTACGCGCGATGTAAAATTAACGCTGCTGAAGTTCTATAATAATAATGTACATATATTATGTTGTATACGACTTACTAATCCTTCATTACGATTCAGAATTTGGTTTCGTCAAGTGTACAAGAATAAATAAATAATACCGGATAAAAATAACATAGAATGCAACTGCGATGTGTGATAAATAATAAGTTGATGATATTTCAAATAAACTTAAAACTAGGTGAACAGCTCTACTTAAAATATTATGTTAGTGCATAGTTGTTGTACTGACAATAATAATAATAATAATTATATGTAAATACAAAATTTGACGTAAAGCCGACTGCACATAAAATTTTAATATTTTAGCAAAGACAAAACATTAAGAAAAAATTACAATATTTTTATCTTTAAAAGACGACATGTGCACAATACAACCAACATGTGGAATACGACTTTAAAACTATATATGGTTGCACTCGCGAACGATTGGAAGCCGTATAAAATGGGCGGCGAGTTATCACAATAACGATACGTTTATAATTAAACCTGTACTCAACATATATAGTAATCATATGTGGCCATGGGGGGGGACACAGAGGGGGCTTAGTTCCTTAAATATTTCAATAGCCCCCCAAAATCGAAACTTCATTTGAAAAGTTATCCGTTGTTTTTATAATTATCTGTTCCTTTTATTTTACATTGGATTATTATAGCCTAAATTATTTGGATTATTATAGCTCCCCCCCCTAAAAATTCAACCAAATGTCCGCCTGTGATAGTAACTACCAAATATTGTAGTAAATATATCCAGCGTACATTATTGTTCCGTAATGCTAACCGATGCTAAACGATTGTTATTATTTGGTCGGTGTAAACACTTTCGACATATTATTAGAATCATGTCAGAGAGTCAAAACACTCGAAACAGTATACAATGGCGTACGTGAAATTCATTCATGAGAATGGTAGGGGGAGAGGTTACTGGGGTTACCGTAATTATAATATTATTAAAACGTTTTTTTTGTACAATTATTCTTTTTGTCGTATACGCCGATCGAAGTCGTACGCATGCGCGGATCCAGGAATCCTAAATGGGAGGGGGAGGGTGTATATACCAAAATGAACCGCTATTTTTTTTGAATGGTACATGTAATATTTATACTTAACAAATGAAAATAAAATACATTTTTATTGCATAATACCTACTAGAATTTTGTTGAAAAATCCTAAAATCATTTTCTAATATAGTCTGATTCAAATGATTAGTTTTAAAAATAAAATCTTATTAAGCCTATTAAAAAGATATAGGTAAAATCACCTTGCTTGACCTAAGAGCAATTGGATCATTTAAATTAAGATTAAAAGTCCAATTCGACTGTTTTCTGTAGTATTACGTATTATATGCGTATTGATATGCCTGAAACCCACGTTTAAATAATATTACTGTACAAAAATGTATGAAACAAAACGCGATCTAAATGCTTAATGATTTTTACAAGAATAAACAAAATATCTTACAATGGTAGTAAGTATACATGCGCGTGTAATTCATAATATTTTAAGAAATATATATATATATATATTTATAAAATGTAATATTAAAAACAGTAAAAATTTATTTAGTTGCGACTTGCGAGTGTGTATTATTTTTCGTTATATTATCATGACGTCTTATTGGCTAGAACAACGCATTTTTCAAGTCCCGTAAAAGTTGTAGTAAACGATTTATATTTATACATATTTAATTATACACATGTATATGCGTGCGTGAAGAAGTAAACATACGTCATTTGACAAAAACAATAGGTGAGAACGTTTAGAAAATGGGCGAACAACGAAACGCGAATCCAGTGCATGTTATATAAATGAATTATGACGTATATTATATCCGACGGTCATCTTCAAACGAACGGGAAAAAATAAAGATTTTCCATGTATTTCAGGCGTAGCGAATATGTTTAATGCTCATCATATTATAAGTGTCTATAAGTGTCTATGTTGTATAAATAATTGATCGTATCTAAAATATGAAAACAATCCGAATTTCGTTTCGGTCTGCGGCGGTAGCGCACATCGTACGCATTATAATGTAACATCCGGCGCTATATACATAGTATAATATAGACATTGCCAACGTTTTGTTTTAAAATAACTCGCGTCCGTCGTGGTCCGTAGGAAAATGATTAACAAATAAAATCTGCGAAATTAAAAAGTATATTTTCAATTATTTCGCAGCGTTATAAGAACGAGAACAGAAATAGTTCTACGCACTACGTCCTCGAATATAAATTATATTCACACACACGGCGTATTGCACTATGCGATTATGTGTATTCGCGATGTAATTATTTAAATATTGTATTTTGTACAATACCGTAATACACTAACATTGTACCGCAGCATCGGAAGAGTGCTGTTTTTCCAAGGTCCGGTGGCACGGAATTTAAAATAGCCGCGGGATTTTTAAAAATAAATTCAAATATTACCATGTCTGAACATTTCAAAAACGTAAATCGGTTTAAAAATGTTATTATATTGGTTAATTGTAAAAATAGAAATTGAAATGTAAGAATAATTAATTAGAAAAATTATTATTAACAGCAATTATTGTTATATCATTTATATAACACACAAATCGCGTCCCGAAATAAAATCTTCGGTAAGCGGGCACATGAATTGCGTCCGATTTTATCTAATATATATATATAGTGTTATTAGTTATTCGTGTGATCTAAACAACTGCGTGAACGTACTATAAAGTAAATAAAAATTTTAGTTTGATTTGGATCGTGTTGTTGGTGTATATACGTTCGTGTGTTAAATAAAACTTAAACTCTAAAAACACTGTACCTACAATGACTTCAGTGATTTTAAACGAAAAAAAATTAAACGTATCTAAAATATGGCAAAACATGAAAGTGGCCAATTAATCCGTCTTGAATACATTAAGAAGGTATCGTTCAAATATTTAAAGGTTTTTTTAATTATACATTTTATATTTATTATTGTTATTTTAATAAGTATATGTTACATTCTTATAATTTAAGCGTACACATCATCTAATTTCATAAAAACCATAAGAATGAATATTTTTAACCTACCAATAGTCATTGTTCGCTATCAACTAGTCCATAGTGTGTATGAAATGGAAAGGAAAATAATGTGTTTACGATGGGACGCGATTCGTGTGCACCATATTATTATAGACTCAAGAATTCATATAACTGAGATACTATTTCGAGATGACATTTGGAAACTATAAAAATTAATCGACTATCATTTTAAAATCCTATTGTTTAAGTGCAATTTATATTAAGGACCCACTCAAAGTACCACGGCAAAAAGTTGTGAACAAAAACCTAACAGTTAAACTGACATATGTGTCATTGTTAAAAATAATAAAATATGAAAAAAAATCAATTTTGATTTAAACCGTTTTATTGATATATAACGCTAAAACATAGAAACCTACCATATTTTAAATATATTCAACTTTAGGTTCAAAGAAATTAAAACATATAATTTAAGAGTTTGATTGTTAATTATCATTTGTATAATATATAAGGTTTATTTTGTCTTATTAGTCGTATTAAATATTTTACTTTACTATTGTTTATTGATAATGATTTATTAATGTATAAGTTTACATTTTACTTCTGAATTATTATTACGTCATGGTTATGCCTTATAAATTTAGAAAATGTTGCTAAATGTAAATACAATTTTTCCATTGCTTAAACATTTTTTATTTAAAAATCTTTACTTATACGAATTTATCATTTATATTTTTTGTTTACCCGCAGTCACTGCCGAGTATTTCATAACGAAAAAAAGACTAATGTCTTGAAAATTGAAATGATTGTTTAAAACACGTAATAGCATATTATAAAACGTTTCATTTAAAACATAAACGCTTTGATTCTGAAGGTAAGATAATGTGTAAAAAGATTTTTTTTTTTCTAAGAAAAACAGAGCTCATACTATTATCCTCTGTATTTTTAATTTATTATAATTAATAACATACCTAGTTATAGAAGTCAACACCAACAATTCAAAGTTTTTTTTCCTCTTTGAATTTTCTGAATAACATATTATAATGAAATATGCTAATAAGTAATGAGACATAATTGTATGTTATTCCATATGCTAATGTGTTTCGTATTCGTATAATCAAAACATCTAGTTACGCCTCAAGTGCCCCTGTGAATACCGTAATGAGTACGTTCGTTGGATATTGATCTTGTTTCTTTGAACTACTGCAGGTGTGGTCAGTGTTACGACTCATTGTACACAAATTATGTGTGTGAGTGCACAGTGCAAAAGTCTAAAAAAAAAAAAAAAACAGACGATAAATATTACAGAGTTAAACGAAGTAGTATTTCGAACGGAGACGGATAAATACGTGTAATTTCCAATTATTCCGTATATAACTAATATGAAATCAATTTTAAAAAAAATAGTGAGCCTCCAGATAGAGTATGTTACAGTGATGATAGTGATATTGCCATATTGTTATTTTAGATTTAAAACCATAATATACTATGTACACCATTGCTTACGAAAATACGACTCTTACTTAGCATTTATAGCGGAAGTAATTTTGCTCTAGTAATTCACTCTTAATGCATGAATGATGTCACTAGCCAACAATTACCCATAACTTCGTATATTATTAAACTATTTCATACACATGATCATACGTATATTCAATATTGTAATCATATTATTATCACATCTATACTAATACAGTACTAAATACTGTAACAAAAGCCGAGTGGCGTTAATTATATAAAATAAAAATAAATAAAAACAAGTGAAAGAGGTCGAGTGGATCGGTTCATATTCGTAACAATTATAATGACATCTATATAATAATAATATAGTATTGTATAAAGCACACAAAAATTGTTCGCATTGTCATGACAACTAAAATTACAAATATACCGGGTTCGAATTAGTGAAGGGAAAATTCGGAATTCGTCGAAGTTTGAAAAACCTGATTTTTGAAATTCGGAATCCGGAATATTCGCATTGAATCCGGATTTTGCAGGATTTTAAAATATTGATTTTGTCCGAGAATCAAAAAAGCGACCAAAAAGTGGTGTGACGAAAGTTTTATCGTTAGAATACAAAAATCCGTAATGATAACCCCTTAATCTCGGATTTCTAAATCCAAAAATCCGGGTTTTTTAGTTTGAATTCCGAAATCCGGAATCCGGATTTTTCGGATTTTCGGAGAATCAGGATTTAATTCCCATCACTAGTTCGAATCCCTATAGTATCCGAGTTATACTTTACGCGCCGAATCATTTTTCACGCGATGCCGAAAGATTCACCTACATCCAATCATTCGTATTCCGATTTAGTGGCCTCAAACGGCTTGAACCGAAAAATTTGTCCCGCAAACAACAAGTCCAACATATCCGCTTCAACTATTGTCGACGTATAGAGAAGAGTTCTTCGGAATCCGTATTAATCCTCAACGAAAATAATGACCGTACCTAGTACTTAACATAGAATTACTACCACGTTTACTTGGCGATGGTGATAATGAAATATTTATATAAAAAAATTATCGTCAAAAGCCAATGAATTAATGTGCGTTAATGGATACGTCAGTATTATCCCGATGATGATTTACGGTAAAATGTCCTAACGCCCCTAACATTTATGTTTTATTCTTATATATATATTTTTTACTTCGAAATATTATAATTATGTTTTCATATTAGTTTCATTTATGATATAAATTATCTACACACCAATTATTATTATTTTAATTTCGTCAAGTATTAATTAAACGTATTTATTTGATTTTGTAATTCATCGTGGCGGGGCGCGATAGTAAGCAAGTGCCTATTTAATCATATTATAGAACAATTTTGTTTGAAATTAATTCACATATTATTATAAATGTACCAATCATTACGTTTTACCCGACGACATTATTGATAATGATAATGTTATTATTGTTACGGAGACCGAATGTGATCGAGTGCGCCTTGAATCGGACGATGACGCAACTAAAACGCCGCGAGGGAACGTTGATGTGGGCGGTCGCGTGAAAGGCGACGAGAGAATATTATCATTAGCTACATCGGAGCGGCTGGGGACACTAAGAAGAATAATGATGATTAGAAACATAAAAGTCAACGGAAATCAATTTTTGGATATGTAATGCACCAGAATTTAGAAAATGTAAAAGAAGTCGATCTAAAGAAGACTTCGCAACGAATTCAAATCCGTTTTCAAAATTATTCTTATCGCATTAATTGATCGATCGGTACGTTGGAAATAGAAAACGTCTGAACTCCTATATCATGTTGTGCATGTGATAGCCCAAGACAGGAGATCATGGATTGCAATCCATAGATGGACATTTGGTTGATTTTTAGGAGGGCTGTAATCCAATGTAAAATGTTAATTAAAAAACAACGAAATAAAGTTTCGATTTTGGGAGGCCATTAAAATATTTAGGGGGCTAAGCCTCCTACACCCCCCCCCATATCCATTTATGTTACAATCCACTTGATAGAGCTAAGTATATTTATTATCTGTGTCTTCTCGAAAGGTTTTTGCGAAACTTCAATTTTCAAATACGAATCATGACTGTGTAAAATTTACACTTTTTTTTTTAAAAAAAAAAAAGGAAAACTCCTATTCAACAAAAATTGAAACTTTTAAAAAAACCCTTTTGACTAGACGCAGACAGTGCACTTCCCTCGATGTTAGGTCAAATCATTCCAATGTTAACAACACAATGCATTAGTTCCACTGAACGCACATTTGCCATGTTACACGTTCGTAAGACATTGGAGACAACACAAGCGGGCGTGTGACGCCCTCGCGTCGGGATCTCGCAAACCGTGATTGTCTGTCACTGTCCGTCACGGGGGCGCAACACGGATCCAAATGTACGTGTATTCCATTTCCAACGTACACCGACCGATGCGCCAAGGATTTCGAAAACTATTTCCAGTTCGTTTCAAAGCCTCCTTATTTGGACGTGGACTTTTCCCATTTCTTTGATCGTGTACACTGCAAAATGTGCACAAAACCGGAATATTAAACGAATTGCGGAAACATGGAAATCAAATCAAAAGTTCGTTTCTGAAGGCGCTCGGTGCAATACCACCGGGTAAAGTGGATCCAAAGTAAACGCGTCCTCACAACGAGTTCAAATCGCTTTTCGAAAATTCTTGTCGCATCAATATCGATCGGTCGACGTGCGTTGGAAACAGAAAACGTCCGAATCCCTACGTCGCACGCATGATAAATGGAGACGGAATATCTCTAAAAGGTCCACTTGACACGTTATAATAATAATAATAATAGTAATATGTGAACCGATCGCTCCGGGATCGCGGGACGGGAAAAGGAAATGAGTACTGCAGAAAACCACATCGCGACCACCGTACGTTTTGAAGTCGAATTATCCTTAATAGTGTCTATCGTATATTATCGTGTCTCGGCCTATTCCTGGATAAACTGCACACGACCAAATCGAAACGTCACCGAGGTCCGGTTTTACCGGTTTAAACCGGTGGGCACGGCGTTTCCGTGAAGCCGTGCGCGCATCCGAAATCCCAAAAAAACGTCACTAGATCATTGACATCGAGTGCGTTCATATGCGATAGTACAAAATATGTTGTACACCGGCATTACGCCAAGACGCGACCGACAACATAATGATGTGCGTGCACGGTTGCGTATATAGTCGGGTAATATTTATTAAACTTTTATTGTTTTATTTTTTTTAACAAAATTTGAAATTTGACGATTTTAGTTTCGAAAATAAAAATAAAAGTTGTATAAATAATATATTTTCAATGTAACGCGATAGAATAAAATTTGTTGAAAAAAAAAAAATAAAAAGTGGAAAATAATTAATGGAACAAAAGTTATTGAATAATATGTCGCATCATCTTGAAACACTCTGTACATATTATATTGTTTTACAATTACGTACATATAGTTTTGTCGACTTTTGTTTTCTCCTATATTGATATACCTACTGCGTTCACATTTTGAATCGAATTTCATCAGATTGGTTACAAAAAACTGAAATCGGTCCGAAGGTGAAATGTACTGCAGATGGCTGGACGACTCACCTGAATACGGCGACGGTTAGAAATTAACACTACTCGGCTTACTGTGGCTTTTCCCTGCGGTTTGAATTTAATACTTATCGTGATTATTCCTTAATACGACCTTGCTGTCGTTATTACAAGTACTTTGTTTTTAGATACATACTATATAATTGCATGGTTTGCTCGAAGTGCCGCAGCAGTGAACTATTGTTTTGTTTCGTCAATGAAATCGTCATCAAACGCATTAACCTAACCTAACCTAATCTGCGTTACCATTGTTACGGTATAGTCAATAAGTGCAATAATGAAAGATAAATTAATATAAATTTCGTTGTCAGTGAATATGTCATGATAATATAACGTTATACGCATCATGGAAATCATAAAATACGGTACACTTTTTGTCAAAAATGTACGTAATAATATGCGGAGTACCTATGCATTTTCGATTTTCCGTTTTTAAACTTACCACAATAATTATTGTATGATTCGGTGTTCTAGCTGAGTCTGCAATAAATCGAGAGCGTATAGCAACAATATGCAACTATAATACTACCACTCATGGGTCATAATCATGATGAATATAACAAACTTCAGAAACTTGCAATCACGATTTGCCAAAACCCTGTTTTAAATTCCATTTTTTTTTTTCGCTTTGCGACTCATTTAAATAATGGTTTTAGATTTTATACGAAATATTCTGCATATGCCACAAACGTTTGGTCGGCCAACTTTTTCCGTATACGTTTTCCGTTTTCGAAATATACGCTCAGGTGTATGATGCATATATGGTACAGCAGACGGCCATTAATTAATGTTAATGAGCTGCAGTAGATAAGAGCATAATAATAATACTACGTTACGAATGCAAAATAATAAATCATTACGCTAATTTCTCGTGTACAACTGTAAAATAATGAACTACACGAGTGGTAACGTTTTATCGCCTTTTTTAATTGTTACAAAATCCATTCGGGCGTGTTTTTGGATAAAATTATTTAAAATTGACACAATATTATCATCATAATTCATAGGCATACTTTACTGTACTGCCGTGCGTGTACACGCTGTGCACAATATAATATAGTACACCTGCTGTACTCTATTATGAACGTAAACAATTATAAAGCACAGTTGTATGCAAAACGAAGTGATTAAAACGTCTATATTATACAATATTATTATATGTTATTATATTGTTTCCGCGTGAACATTTTTGTTACTATAATAGATACTTACCTATTGAACATTTGTTTGCCTAACTGGTGGAATTTTACAAGATCTTATCTGTTTGTATATTATTTACGCATCTCTCCGTTGTGGAATAATATTATAATACGCGGTAAAATATATTGTTAAAATAATAATATAATCATGTCATCTTCAGACGGCAAACGAGTACGGCGGTGCGACGACGGTGTTTGCTCGTTGTAATAATATTATTTTCACGTGCACGCACCATAATAATATTATTATTATTTTAATAGGATACAACATTATAATATAATATGAGTGTTATATACGGCGGAATTATCGCCGTATGATAATACATTTTAATCGGTCGATCTCGTCCCTCTGCGCCAGAGCCGGTCGGGAAAACATTACAACGTCTAACATGACCACTAGCTACTACTACTATTAATAATAATAAAAATAATAAGATATTGTTACGCGCCGTCGGCGAGGACGGCGACGTTGCTCGTGTACAATATAAAAATTTAGTCGATTTACCTATACACATATGGTTGTGATAATTACTATTATCGCGTGTATATAAAAATAATAATAATAATGCTATTGTTGCACGTCCTAGTTTACGGCGCCGCCATCACCGCGGAACATATTAAATATAATATAATACGTCATACCATCACGAGCTAGCCGTACGATCGTGGATTTCGGCTATCGAGGTCCGGCCGGCCGGTACACCCATAATTATTAATACATAGGTACACGGATTTTCGGAAAGAGAACGTTTCTAAAAATGCATTCCTCGAACGCCATTCCGTTTTGGAGGAATGCATTCGTGATGAAATTATTGTTGAAATTTCGGTCTTTTAAAGTGAACGAATATATTTGGTTTTGAACAGGCCCTAAACCAGTGTTTCCGAACCTGAGATGCGCGTCCCCCAGGGAAGGACCGGCGTATAAACGTTACTGGGGAGGCACAAGTTGTTATCATAAAGTTAAATTTGCATTATTTTACATTTTAAAATATAAGGAACAATAAAATATTTATAACCATCGGTTATCGTTGTCGTGCACCAGTCGATAAAAATGCCACTAAACGATTGTTGTATGTATTATTTATATAAAATGTGTAAAAAAGGTGATAATTTTTTTTTTAAAATAGGAGAGGGTACAAGAAGTTTGAAATCTTCAAAGGCGACGTAAAACAGAAGAGGTTAGGAACCACTGCTCTATAAGCACTACGTGTTGCTAAACGATAATGCGTGTTGGGTAATAAAAATATGTTTGACAATAATTATTCGCTTAAAATAATATCACTACTATAAAATAATCAACGAACTCAAAATGTCTTTGGATAATGAAGAGTATCCGTATACTATTACCTATTTTCACTATAATATATGAACTAAATGAAAATTTTAATATTTTTAAGAACTACGTAGCTGTACAAAACCAATCGAAGTATGTATATATATATAATTTAAAAAGTATAACATATGCTTAATCATTTGAATTTTTAAAATTAAAAAAAATTTCTCGTTCACTCATGATTTGCATTGAGGAATGGGAATGTATTACTTTTTAAAACTAATGTTCCAGGCATACTGTAGGTGCAATATATAATTATTCGTTTGGATGTACGATCTAACGCATTTATCGGATTTTTATGTGTAGCGAGAAAAAAATAAGCTTACTCATTTGAAGTCATACCTAGGCAGAAGCTGTAAGAGTTTATTCACGTGAATTTTATTTGAAAACGTATTTTTATCACGTCAAATCATAATTCTATTGTAATGCAGATCCCCGCATTACGGTTTCAGATTCAAAGGCCAGTTGAGATTTATAATATACAAAATAATATTAATATATAGTTTTATTTTAATAATTTATATATTAGCGTTTATTTTCGAAACTTAAATAAGGTTCATTTCCTGTTTTCTGCAGGAACGATTTAATGTCCAATCAACCATAACACTCTTGCTGATTATTTATCATTCATTCGGAAAATTTAACTGAAAATTTAATTATAACCATGTTGTTATTTTTTGATGTACTGCTGCACAGTATAAACGTGTAACAGATTTACCACTCGGTCTATTGTAGTGTCCTTAGATTACATAATACGCATATTATACTGTAATCTATACTTTAATGAACTCTATAGAAAAATAGAATAATTATCAAATCTAATCGAAAACTCTGAAAACAATGTTTGAAAGAAAACGGTCCGATAACGAGTGTAAATCGGGTCGTAGCAATATAATATACGTATAGTCTCGGACGCGATTACCTTTGGATTTAATACCGAAAACTTCGTTTCGAAAGTCGATGCTGCTGCTATGTGCACAGTGTTGTATAGTTTTAGGTTGTCGGTCATCACAAAAATTGCGGACAGAATACGAGAACATCGCACGTTTATTATTATGACCTAACATATATAACTTTCGTTTAAATTCGTCGCGAAATCGCAGAACACAAGCCAATCAGCACTCGAGAACCGATGAAATACGGCACGGTTTTTGAAAAATTACACATTTGGAATAATAATATACTATCACTGATTCGCAGTTAACGCGTTTTTACAGCTCTGGTGCGTTCACACGATAAAAAAATAACTAATATATAAGCACAAAATAACAACTATATACGCAACGTTTAAACTTATCGGATTTCTGTTCAAGTGACCGTAAAATTATTATGATGGTAACCGTTGTTGCGGCTTTAGGATAATCTTAATATAATAATAATAATAATATTGTAATAATGGTATAATAATGATCGTCGTTGTCGTCAACCACCGCGTCTAACGATCTTTCAGTCTTCAGACGTGTAGATGTATGTGTGTTCGCAGATAATTTCTTTAGTTTAATTTTTCCTATAATATTTTATTGTTGCGTTATTAATAAACGCTTGATCATTTAGCGTTTATTAGAATTATTGTTATAATCTGAGAGACGTAATCATTTTTCACGGACCATCAATTATAAATGCACAAAGAAAAGTAAACATATCATTTTTTATTTTTATTTTTTCAAAATAATTATATTTTATTAACCTTGGAAATAATAAAATTGTCTACTCGTAGACGGTATGTATTAAGTCGACTACTGCAGATGGATCTTTATGAACCCAACACATAGGCAGTGGTTGGCTCGCATTTTTCGCGATTTCATAAAAAATTATATGAATAATAAATATCAAATTCAATCAATTAATTCGTACGCGGTCGTTGCTAGCACCGGTGATGTACCGTAGAAAGTGTTTGTACTGCAGAGGATAAAGCATTCACAAAACGATTGAATCCGACTGATTACAGGTATACATATATTGATACATATATTGATCGGAGAAAAAATGAACTTAATCGTGAAAAAAAACTTCCGTTATGTTACATCCTAATGCTATTAGCATATAAATAGTATACGAGCATAGGAGTAAAAGTATAGAATATAATTTCTACAGAAATCATTTGTACACAATTATCTGGACTTGGTGAGTTAACAGCCTACTGTTGCTGGCTAAAAATATTTCTATGTTGTCATAACCTGTACAACGTTTGATTTTCAATAGTGTTTTTTAGGACCATCGTGTGACATTACGCGGTAGAGGTGTACACAAGAGGATCGAAATGTACAGATTTCGCAAAAAACTACACATATGCAAGAAGAGTAATCGTATTATGGATATATTTGTATCTATATATTGTTTGGAATAAAAACGCGAATGGTTAAAAAAGAAAGTATGGCTGGTGGCGATAATTGTGTAGGCTTCAATGAAACAATGTATAATATTGTAGAGCGTTTAACGCAGCATGTTTTCAGTGGCGAATTTAAGGGGAGGGCAGAGAAGTCTGCCCCCTCCTTGGCCAATAAGATGTGTAAGAATATAACTTAATATACAAAAATTTTTAATTTTAATCCTTTTTTATGTGCGTACACTTATATAATACATTTTAATTAATAATATATTTTAATATACCATTATACTAATATAAATGTTTTTATGAAAATTGATGTAAAAAATATTGTCCCTCCCCCCTGAAACAAAAAAATCCTAGATCCGCCACTGCATGTTTTATATGCAGTTCGAAGGCCTTTTTCGATCGTTCCGGAAACCAAGGGCCGATGCTTACAACATATATGTACACATGGACCCATTCATGATGGTAATGATGTAACTGTACACTTATGGCGTACACTAGTTGCATTGTCGGATTCTCAAGTAATCGGACCCGGGATAATGTCTGCTTCAAATCGGACTCGATTTGGACGAGGGGGACGATGATGACGCGGGCTCTGCGACGCGTATACATGTGTTCAACCCGTCGTTGCGGTAATGTGGACAGCACGAAAAAAATTAAAGTCTTGTGATGCACTATCGTGCGACCCGACATGCAGTCCGACAACAATGCAGCGCGACTTCGAGCGCAGTATAGATTTTAATATGGTAAATGTCGCCATGGGTTTAAATCTTATTCTATAAACGTTTTATTTTTTTCTCTTTCGTCTCCGAAGGACGATAAATCACGTACACGTATCATCGTTCATTACGGCGTCTTCTTCTCGGTCGCACTCTTATGTACACCTACTGTATTTTATTTCTCTCCATCCTCGACCATCACACGTATTCTCTCTCTCCCTTTCGACCGTCTATCAAGTGGATACTTATCCGAATCACACGCGTGCAGTATGTACCTACACGAAACTTCGTTATTGATCGAGGCGTTCGAGCGATCCGGAGCCAAACTGGTTCCGTGACGAGACACACGCGTCTCGTATAAAGTTATAACAATACGCGCTTTCATGCGTTTCGTGTGCAACGCAGATAGGGAAATATACTCTACACTCGTAGAGTCAAAAATTGTGCTTACTGTACGACACATTTTGTGCAGTGCGAAAAGTAAAGTGGTCATACCACAAAATTCGATAACGTGTAGTAAATTTTTTTTTGTAAACATCATTGAAAAAACACGACATTCGGAAGTCGCTGAGCTTTTCACTCGTTGGAAACGTTAAAATATTCATTTGAAATTTTACAAGAATAATGGACATATTAATAAATTGATAAATTAATACAATATTAAACGGTTTCTTTATTGTATTTACTTAATCAAAATGAGTTGTTTTCAAGATCATTTTAAATGAGTATATATGTGATGGGAAAATTTAGAATTCGCTGAAGTTTGAAAAATCGGATTTTTAAATTCGGAATCCGAAACTGTAAATCTGGATTTTGGAATCTAAAATCCGGAATTATCATTGAATCCGGATTTTGGATTTTAAAATATTGATTTTATCCCAGAATGAAAAAAGCGACCAAAAGTTTTATCGTTATAAATCCGTAATGATAAACCCAAACCTCGGATTTCTAAATCCAAAAATCCGGATTTCATTCTCATCACACTAGTATATTATAGTATTGTATAGTGCGTAAAATCGAAAATTGTAGGATTAGCTTTTCACGTTGTCCTTCCAGGTATATAGCTGCGTGATAAGTATAAAATTACATCGACGACGTATGGATGATGAATCGTCGTGGAACCCGTAGCAAAGTACCTATATTTACAGTCACACGAGCGCGAACGATAATGTATATTGCTGTTGCTGCGTCGGAGGCGGAAAGGAACGTCGCGAATTTTTTACGTGCGAATTTGTCCGTATACAGAGTGCCTATACATAATATAGCGGGAGACAGGCGAGACAGCTGTCGTGCAGGGTGGGCGTTTATAATATAATGTCGTCGGTGGAAAACAAAAAATAATAATAAAATTAAAACGCTATACTCGGCGTTTTTAATCCCATAACATAATGTTATGTTCTATTGGCAAAGATTTTAAATCGTCAACAGCTAATCGGTCGTTGCGAAGAACGCGCGAAAATAAAAGTGAAAATTATCGTGTACCCACAGAGTACCGACGTATTTGACCATAAGGTGTACCGGCGAAAAATTCCGACGCTTTGACATCGGTTGTGAAATCCATTAGCTCCATGACTCCGCCACACTGCATACGCGTATATACTTGTATAATATGTTACCGACATTATGGATAATTCGGTATTCTGCGAAATTCCTAGGCATCATAACTATCATATAAAATGACAAAAATAATTAGGCAATGTACACAATACGAGCTTTGCCTAGGTATTATGTATAATGTCAAACGTGGAGTATAGGCAATATGATAAAAATAAAAAAAGTCGGGTATGATAGCTAGATAAGATGGAGTTGTGAAGCCATAGTTATAGTCAGGCAGTTATAGCCAGAAGTCAGTTTACAGTATACTGCGGAAAACGCTGTTACAAATTTATGAAGTTTCAATAGACACAGAAGTGGCGTACGAACACTACGAATAATCGCAAAGAAACTGGCCTAGGATTTCTAAAATGTGTTTGTTTGACTAAGTGTCAATATAAAATGTGCATTAGCCTTAAAAATAAAATTATATGCAGTTAAAAATGTAATTTTTCTACAACATGTTATAATAAGTAGTTCAAGTAAAATGTATAAAAAAGAGTGGTTACTTAATAAAATAATATAATATGGCAATAATAGTATAGTAAAATATATAAAAATATAATAATATATCTAAATTCAATTTTTCTGTAATACGAGTAATAATATAATATAATAATAATTATAAGAATCTATAATATAATATATGATTTTTTTTTTTACTTTGCTTCAAAATAAAATTGGCCTTTTACATAATATCCAGGTATTTTATTATATCGAAAATCATAACATGTTGTATTTACATTGCCTAAAACCGGTCGGCAATATGCAAAATACCTGAATTATCCATATTGCACCAGTAACATATAAAATTATTATTGTGCATAAAATCTGGAAAATAATAATAATAACCATACGTCACGGACCTTGCCGACATTTTTTGTTTATCCTGACCAGATGAGTTATGCGCCAGCACTATGCAGCAGCGTCTCCGTCGTCCACTCGTGTTTCTTTGATTCTTCGGACGATGGGGGTTTTATTTTTATTTTTTTTTATGATAATTTTACGATTTACCCACGGCACGGCGACCTATAATCTCCCACGCGTGACACGCGCGTAGGTATATTATACCTACACTGTTAATTGTACACGCGTATACACACTCGGCGTGTGCAGGACGACTGCAGGTTTCCCGAAACGTACTTATATACTTATGGATGTGTATATATCTGATCGTGACAGAATACGCGTGAATATCTGAGGCACTACAGCCGCAATATTTCATCGCGGTTTCAATGCGTATATAAACACAGTCGGATAAAATATGTAATACGTGTGCTGATTGATCGGATCCTTTTTTGAACAATCGGAACCACGATTTTTTTTTTTTTATCGGAATATAATATTATACTATATAGTATTGTCTGCAACGACAAAAATTTACCTACTATTAATTTTCACCTATACATTATATGATTGCATACGGTAAAAACTTCCAAAGTCACAGCACGTATACAGCGTGGATATACTTTTACATATATAATAATATATATATATATTCAGTCTTTGTATACACAAATATATAATATGCACTGCATTCCGCAGTTCACAGTTGTATTTAATGTGCGTATAATCGTTTTATTTTTCTCGGCGAATTTCCCATCGTTATGCGTGCCTCGTATAAGTGATATAAAACGGTAAACGGTGTTTATACTATTATTACAATAATTTGGCTGTATCACTGGGACGCGGGATAAAATTACCTGCAGTACATTATACGCGTCAAGATTATAATACGGGTGTGGGAGTGCAATTGTATTGTCGTATATATGCATTGTAATATAATATAATATAATATATATATATATATATACAGTGCTGGGGCGGCAGAAAATGGAAAAGTGCAAGGCGAATTATCATTAAATAATCGTGTATATATATATATATATATATATATATATATATAACATACTAGACGTGAGTCGGATCCCGATTGTTCCGGAGCTAAATCTCGGCACTTTATAAGCGATAAAAATGGCAATTTTCGTTCCGTTCTGTACAGTATATATATATATATATATGTATATGCATAAGCGAAACATTTGTCGGGCAAAAGCTCGCACACCACCCTCCGGTTTGTGTTGCTGCCGATGTAATTTTATCGTTTTCTCGGAAGAATAAGAATAAGGATAAAAATGAGAAGAAGAGGTGAAGAATAAGAAGAATAAGAATAAGAAGAAGAAGAAGAAGAAAACACAACAACGAAAACGGCTGCAGAAAGGCAAAAAAAGAAAGAAAAAAATGGATAAAAAAAAAATAAAAAAGAGAGAAAAAAAGGGTCGACGTAGTCCATCAAGCAACTATCAGAATTATTATAACAGGCGTTTGTATAATATATACACGTCAGTGTGACGTGGACCGGATGGGCAGGAGGGACGGGAAAAAATATCCGCCTGAAAGAAAAGCGTGCATGAGATTAAATCGCTCTGGGAGCCCCTAGATAGATTATATTTCTCGGCGGTTACCGGATAAAAGTAGAGAGGTTCGGCAAACGAGAACGTGCGGGGGCGATGGACGGGCGGACGGGCGGAGAGCGTGACAGCCGGGTGGTGGCGGGGCGGCACGGGAGAAAAACCCAAGACTTATTTGACACTTGATGGATTACTGGCCGGGAAAACCGGAGGATTTTTTCCCTTCTCCTTTTTCCTTTCCGTTCGCTTCCCGAGAGAAAATGGACCCGGCAAATGGCGTCTGCAGGTCGAAACTTTTGTGCGCAAAGATCGAACTTTCCTACTCCATCTCCCCCCCCCGTGCCTTCTCGCCACCACCTCATCCGGTCTCGCCACCTCGTCCACCGCGTCACATCCATCTGGGTCCTTTTAATGTGGGAAATGGCCACACAGGAATTCAAATTCCGAAACTACTTTGGAACCTTCAGCGTAACGCGCCCAGTGAACGGATGAAAAGGGTTTGTCAGTCGGACAAAAAAAAAGGAAAAAAAAAGTGAAAAAGTACAAAAAAAATCTCATCGTTCGATCAATTCGTTCATTGTGCATGCACGAAACTCATTGATTACAACGTTTTATTCTGCTACGAGAAAAAAAAAAAAATCACGCAATTTCAATCATTTATAAATCTAATTTGCATTCGATTCGAATAAATAATATTTTACACTTCTCTTGAACACAATGATGTACCTATATACGTTTGTTTGTACATAAAATATTGGAATAAACCCGTTTATAATAATAATATAATAGTTTTCAAAATATCAGACGTTTATATTAATTCTATGACACTATATACATAAAATATTTTATATATTTTAAATTTCCAGAAGATAAATCATTCATGAAACTCGTATAATTGTTTTACCAAGTTTAAATGATATAATTATTATGCGTAATATTTACTGTCGAGTTGTTAACATAACTATATATATATATATAATTGTATACACCACTGTACACAAAAATCAACTGTCTTATCGTTGTAGAATTAAAATAATTGTTTACATTTACATTTACCCACCGATTAGATTCTTTGCGACTATTCGAGTATATATTATCAAGAGCATTATTTGTGTAAAATTTATTTTTTCATCAGTTCGATCAATCACTCAAAATTGGACAGTTGAAGTTAAACTTTTTCTCTTCTCCGTTTTATTTTTTTTTCTTATACACTAAACTGAAAGTGGAACATCAACATCCATGTATTCGTAATGTTCACTGCTCAAGGAGAAAACAAATCGTCCTTTTACGTTAGCGTTATAGCCATTCTTCACACGCTGCAGTACATAATATTTCTTTCAATGTAATAATAAATTGTACATACTATACATATTATTTATATTTAAACAAAACTAAATTTCATTCGCATTATTCACTAAATGTTAGTAAACATGTGATTTGTGATTTTATTTTTTTCAAGCGTTGTTCATCACCTCGCGCAAACGTTATCGACCCACAGATTTTATTTCTGAATAAAATTTACATTTTTGCCGTAATTTTTCCCGCTATTTCTCTTGCACGATAAATATTAATGTGCACTCCACGCCGCGACGGTCGTCCGTGGGTATTGTCCAACTATTTCTGGTCACGTTAAACCATCAACTCAATGAATTTTTAAACAATCACTGCTCATCTGCTTGGAACTCAATACGTTCTCAATATTGTTATACCCGAGAGAATTTTTTTTTTCCATCTGACGTTCGAGCGATTCTAATCGAAATATAATATTTTGACGAAATAATGCAAATCACTGATCCACACCAACCTTACTCGTGCAATACATGAGCGATACGTGTAGTACGTATATATAGTGTATTATATTTAATATATTTATCATATAGGTATTGTATAATATGTACTACATACCTATGTATTATATATGTATTATGTATATAAGTATGATTCGTGATATTCCGCTGATGAACTACGGTAATACGGTCACGTATTGCACACATCGTTATAACATGTAACATTTTCGACTTCCTTCGGTTATTATTCCGAAAAGTCCTGCCGGGGTCTCCAACGATTATATTTCTCGACGACGATCGATTCGCATAATATCATAAAATATCGCACGTATTGCGAGACATACCTACTACCTACATAGCAGGGACTGAAACCGTACCGAAAAGAACCGGTTTTGGAACCAGAACCCTTTGAATGTTGGAAACCGGAACCTCACCGGAACCCTTAATAAGATTTATTTTAAAACCAGAACCTCGCTGGAACCCTTAATAAGATTTATTTAAAAACCGGAACCCATACTTTTTTGTAAAGGTTTTCTACGGTTAATTTCGGTTTTGTTATAATTCCTTTAATTTTTTTTTTACATCTATCATTGGTAAATGGTATGTAATAAGAACTAAACAAATACGTAGATCTATTGTTATTATTATCAAGAGGATTCTGAGGATTAAATAATATTCAAAAATGAATCATTCAATATTTATATTTTTTATGTAATATGTAATAACTGATAAATGATAATATAATAGGAATTCCCAACAGAAATAAAAGTCTTTATTAACTGCATAATATTATTATGTACCTATAGAGTATAGATATATTCTATAATCTACTAGCTGTCTAGCTAAATTTACCACTATAACATGTAATTCTGAAAATATGGTTTATGTTTATAAATAACTAGTGTTTATATTATACTATCGTTATCTGACGTACCTACAGCACTCCTCGTCTCTGAACCGTATACGCGTTTCTGTACCTACTTGTTACAAAATGTTAACTGTTGGTTGTTAGTAATTGTAACTGTCTTATATTGATTTTGTATATAAGAATATGATAAAAGATTTTTAATTGTTTGCACTATTAAAAAAAGTATTCAAAATTGTTTTTATATTCATATTGATATTTTACAGATTTTAATAAGATAGGTAATGCACATATTTATAATTATTATAATATATCTTATATCAACGAAGTAAATTATTTAAAGTAATCAGATTAAAATCCTGTGAAAGTGGAACAGTTCTACTTTTCAATCTACAATTTACTGAAATCTGACTGAAAGTTCCTATAGTCTAAGAAATTATAGTTAGTGGTAACTGGTAATAAAAGAAAACACTAAAAATACAAACTATCAAATCCCGAATAATAGGTAAATGATAGATAACAAATAGCAATTAATGTATAAACTATAAAAAAACAAAAAATATCGTGCATTAAGTGACAGTGATGAGTAATTTTTATTACTTATTTAGTCCTCTTCTAAATAATTGGTAGAATATCTAGTAGAAAATTGATATTGAACCATTCTATTAACGTCAATGAAAAGTAACTAACATTTTTGCTAAATTATTAAACGAAAATAGAAAACAAAGTTTTTATTTTTTTAAAGCCGAAAAGAAACCGAAACCTTAATTTTAGTATTTTTAAAAACCGAACTGGAACCGGAACTGAAATTTTGGATTTTTAAAAAACCGAAAAGATACCGAAACCAAAATTTCAGGTTTTTTAAGAACCTATCCAGAACCGGAACCGTAAAAATCATTAAGGTTCCAGTCCCTGGTTTGCAGTTGAGAAAATTGAAAAAAAAAAACATACTCATCGAAGTTATAATATGGACCATTGGCACATTATTTCAGGTAACATAGAAATATATGTATACAATAAATATGCGTTATTTCTCTGTATAGCTGTCTATTATTCGGAAGTATTTAACCACACCCAATTAATAAAACCTGTCCATATCCGTTGATCAAAAATGTCCAATATTTAGCCGGTGCTAGGACCTGAATATGTTTTCGTTTTTGAGAAATGTCCACTGTTTTAAGATTTTTCTACTATTAGCATATATAGGAAGGGACATAGTAATCCACAGTCCCCCCCTTAAAGATATTTTAGGACAGAATAAAATATTAGTATATACTGTTTTGATTATTTTGAATAAAAAGAATACAGTGCTTGTGTAAAATAACTAAAATGTAAATGTTATACAAATATTGTCAATTATTTGTTATTAACAATTGTATATCCTATATTTAAATAATCGATATGACTGTAAAATGTCTGTAACCCAATATAATACACATAATTGTATAAAATGTCTAAAATGGTTTTTTGTGAATTTTTTTTTTTTTTTGGAGACGCCCAAAATCCTATGACTAATTAATAACATTAAAAATATCGCATTGAGAATAAAATATACAATCACTGGGCCATTGAATTAATATATAACGTTTAAAATTTATTTAATCACATACGGTAATACAGTAAACTGCATATTTATTATACATGAATTATATTCAATTGTTTTATTTTCACAATTTACTACATAATAATAAAATGGGATTAATATTTAAAATTAGGCAATTTATTTGTATACGTATTATAACTTTTACATTTATTACTAATAACTAATAATATTAGAATTAAAGAGTTTACATTTGTAATATATTTATGTATATTAATTATTCTGTAACGATAAAAAAAGTACGAAATATCGAAAAATTATAATTCATGTATAAGTCTTAGTAAATATTTCATGGCGATTAGTACGTACATTTGTGAACATTATTTGTTAAAAAAATAAATGTTTTTGAAACCAGCCATGCTATTTTATCGGTATGATATTATAAAGGTGCACAAAAAAATGTTGGTTAATTTTCTGGTACATTATATTTTTGTGTATTAAAGAAAATATCAAAATACGATGTGCGCATAGTAAATGTATTGCAAATTGTTTTCACTAAACCTTCAATAGTTAAATTTGCATAAGTAATGAAATCAAACATCCTTGAAATTTTCGAGATTAACTTTACAGTATTCAAGTATACATAACACTATATAATTCACCGGATACGACTATCACAGTATCATACTATATTATAGTAGTAACATTATCAAAACTGTACGGGCTAACCTACGTTACCAAGTTCGTTCGTGTGGTAAAATAATAATTTGTTTCAATTGGTATATTTGTTATTCGTTGACTCGGATTAATTAATTATTATTTACAGTTTAATTATACAGTTTATTCGAAAAATTCGTTATAAAAAGAAATCCTAGCAAGCTGTTCATTTGTAATTTAAAATGAAATCCTAGGAATCCAACCCTACCCCTATGGCACATGTGCACCTTTTATTTACGTAATAAGTGCCTAACGAATAATAGTTACTGTTTTACTAATTCACGAATATTGTGTTTTGCTGCAGATAGAGAATATTAATATTATTTAATATTTATTAATATTTAAAAAAATAGTTCGGCCTTGCGGTGCTCCAAGGCTGTTTTAAAATATTTATTTAAATGCGCGGTAGTGTTGGAGTGTACATGGAAACGTTCATTTCAAAATGTATTAGGATAATATTGGGGAATGTCTAAACCGAAAGAGGAAAAGAGCTACAAAAATAAATGCAATTTCAAAATATACGACGAGGGTGTATAATCACAGTAGAGGGATTTAGAGGGCCGGGAAATAATAAAATAATAAAACGTACACATAACCGCATAAAGGACGTAAAAATACTTGTATAAAAACCGAAAAGCTGCTTTCGAATCACGTTCGTGCGGCGCAGCACTTCGCATAAATCAATTTTTATCATTCACTAATTTCGGTTATTGGACGCATTACGCATATACAGCACTGCATGCGCGTGCATATAATATGTAATACCATTGATTATAAATTTATAATATAATGAATATTAATATAAAATATTTATAAATTATAATCAATGGTAAAGTACCTACAGCGCTGTTTCGGACGTCGGATGTTAATAATATCATAAGAATAATAAGGATATCACAGCGCTTATATTTATACATTTTTTTTAAATTTAATTTTAATAATGCATTATTATATGTTATTAGATGTTATATTATAATTGAAATAATTAAAAACGGATGGGTAAAAAATATCAAGATAAAAATAGACGTTTTTTTCTCGTTTTATAATTTGCTGGTTAAAGCGTGGACTTACAAACTTGTTTTTCGTAAGTCTTGTAATGTCCATTTAAGATCTATTAAAAGAAATAAATTATAATATATGTTTTATAGATTCTTATTTTACTGCCATTATGAAATATTATAGTACCTATAGAAACGGGATGTTTCTGCACGGATCGGCTGAATCCGAGTCATCTCGAAATTTGTGTACAACACTGTGGATAACACCGAGCGATACCGTAACATGATAAACTGCGGTGCGATTTTCTTCGGACCCATTAAAGATATATTATATACATTGGGGTGGCCGACGAGCTGTACAATAATTTACGACAACGCCCGGTGGTCCAACGAATTTTATATTTATGGATACCACCGTGCAACACTAATTTACTATAAATTGAAATAACATTATAGAACCGTATCGATGTATATTTATGTGCTCGTAAGTCGTCGAATTTCGATAGGTCAGATATTCTGGTACACCTGTATGCGCAACTATTAAGAGCGTGAAATTGTTTGTAGGACCTATAGTTGTATTAAATATATAAATATTATCTAGTTTTACTCGTAATTATGAAATACGTATTTAATTTTTATTTTTTTTAATGACCTACATACACATGCGATCATTGCGATCCCTAGATATTATATTATAAACATTACTATATATTAGGGTGTAGTAGTTAAATAAAATGAAATTCCAATAAGGCGATTAGAAGAACATTTTTATTTATTTATTTTTCTGTTTTTTACGATTTTATTTTGTTTTTATTTTTTTTTATTTTGGTTTATCGTAGATGACCCTCCGAATTATTGATGGTTTACCCTGTCACCCGCAGACATCGTTAGGCAACATTATGAACTTGCCGTTCTATGTGGATCGTGTTACTAAAATATTATCCGGTTTCCCTGGTGAATTATAATATTATTTTATTATTATTTTTATTATTATTATATGATTTCACGGTATTTTTCATTCGTGGGCTATTAATTTGAACATACCCGGGAAAAATACAATGATTATAATTAACGAGCCAAATGTAGCGTGGAAATAATTAAGAAAACAATAGGAAAAAGTATAAACAAAAAAATAATGATGAGTTATAATACTCTGAATGAAATAATATACTTAACTGGGTATTATCGAATTGCACCTATTTCAGTCAAATTGTATTTGGGTTAATAAAAACGCCTTTGGGGTAGGAAAAATTTTGAAAATACACATTTTCGATGAGTGATAATTTTTTTACATGTCATAAGTAGGTACCCGGAAGAAAAATATAAGTATAACATAATAATAATACCTTAATTTCTATTCGTTTTTATAACCACAAATATACTAAAAACATAATTTATTACTCTATTATATTCTATTTCAAACGATTAGTGATTATAAATACAATATTGATTATATAATATAATGTAATATAATATAATAATATTGTTTTCCAATGGTTCTATTTAAGTTATTATTCTATAGTTATCACAGTATTTGGAAAAAGAAAGAAAATGTTCTCGTAGTTCATACAGGAGAGGCTCCGTTTTGGTTTTACCACGCAATTAAACTGTTGATCGCACAATAGATACTATTCAATAGTTTCGCTTGTGCTGCAAGGCTTTGTTTATTGTACCTGGAGTGTAATGATTTTTAAAATATAGTATGTTCTAGTATGTGCCGTGATTTGAGGATTAAACACAACAAATTATGAGTTCATTTTTCTATAACTATATTTGTCAGATTTCATTGTTATTATTTTTTTTATACGTTTTATTCGATGTATAGTTCATTGTTTACAATCGAAACAACTAAATTCTGTATTATCGTATACATGCGGTATAACGTACAAAAAATGACCGGATGCTATTTAGTATTTTAGTATTTACCGATCAGCAATAATGCTATTATAAATATATCACGTATTACAAGACAATAAATAATTACGATGAGTAATATGCTGATTAGATATGACCACTTAAGTACGGTTGGTGTTTCTATTTGGGGACATAATTGGCCAACCTCTGAAAGGATTAAGGACGCACATCCTGGTATAACTAACTATTGTATAATCACGCTCAAAAAAAAAAAAACGATCATAAGAAAACATTTGAGTTAATTAAATTGTCAAAACTCTGTTAATCTTACTTTTTAAATACAATAATTACCTACATTTTATTTACATTTTCGTTTTGTGTTGTAATATTTATTTATTTAACTCAACCGAAACCAGTAAATACGAACCGGACACCGGTTCACCATGATAATGTTAATGAAATCGAAAGTATTATTAACAATACGAATTTGAACGCAAACGAAAACGACTAACGTTTTCATTCAATTTTGAATAAAATAATAAAACAAAAAAATAAAAATGACTAAAACAATATAGAGTAACTATAAATATATAAGGTACGGTATGATCCTTGCGTATATATGACCGTATAAGAATAATTATTTGTTAAAACGATGAAAAATATCTACTTTAGGGCGTTTTGGCATAATGCGTGGTGTCCGTTGATTAGAAAATTGCGGTTACAAAACAGTTTGAGCGAAAATTGTACTCCTATGTTATCATTGTTTCGCCGATGTTACTTAACATGTAATATATTATGTTGTATACAAATATTATATTACGTTTTTACTAACATAATATAGCGCGTACTGTGAGCGAGTCACTTAAAATCCGAAAATATCACACTGCCGTGCGTGTGTACGCCGCCGTTCGGGTTACGCGTGTACAGCTATTGTTTACTGGAAGAATTCACCGCGCATAATAATAATTACCATGATAATATTGTGTAGGAGAGGAACGTTTTTATTTTTTTTTCTGAAAACACCACGTGCGTTCAACGGCGCCGCACCGTCAGCGTCGGGCGCGTGAACAATAATTAATGCGGGGACTGATTTCCTGCCGTTAGAGACACACAAAGACCGTTTTATCAAAGTCTCCCGAAGCCGTTCGCCATTATGTTTACCGCCGAATGTGTCTTGTACGCGTGACTGATGTCCCGGCCATATTTCGTCGGGTAACTTACACCGCGCACACATAAAATGTTGAACATCGATTAAGTTATGTTGTGCATACACCGCAGTCGCCTTTCATATAAAACAGACCGTTAAAGCTGCTCATATACCGCGGAAGAATACAATAAAATGTGTATGCATTTCTTTCTTTTGTCTCTGCCAACGAGTGTTTTTTCTTTTCTTCTTTTTCTTCAGCGCTCATCACGGAATACCTATAAATGTGCGCGGTTACGTGATCCGCAGCCGTTTTCAACACTTTTACTTATTTTTTTTTTTTCTACCTACTCTGTGAAATGTTTGATCCTAAATTACAATACCGCAACGTATACATACCGTTGCCAAAATGCTAAATAGGCCCGTGAGGGTAGAAATTTATTAACGTTCTAGAACGATGATTACATAGTGAATTCAGTAGTTTGAGAAGGTAACGCCGCCTCTTTCTTTGTTTTAATTAGCATTTTAGCCGATAATTTCACCTCGAGGGAATATATATTACTTTTTGAAAGCGATTTCAACTGCGCTATATAATACGTATGTGTATTCTACGATAAAAAAAGACAATTAATGTATTTAGAAAAAAAAATGCTATTGCAATGGTAAACTGAACTGTATTTAAATTTTAATAGCGTTTTAAATAACTTTCGTACGTTTGATTTCATTTTTAAGTGAAAATAAAAAAACTTTTACTATAGAATATAATATTTATTATTGTATTTTACTTTTCAATTATTCAATTTATTGTTAATTATTACAAACAAGATTTTTACCCAAGCGTAATGCGTCACTCATAAGTTAAATAAACGATAAACAAACAAATACATTGTCAATCCAATATTTTAGACTGTTTAGTACACTGCACTGGTATAATCTATTTTAACTATAAACTTTAAATAGTCCTATATTTGGATTATAAACAATATTTACCTAAAAGCTTCTCATTCATTTATAATTTCAATTGTTGATAAATTTACTTTTTGTTCGTGATTTTACAGTTATTAAATCCAACTGAAACTGTAGTGGTTTAGAAATGTTTATATATCCCGTACCGCAGAGTGGCGGCTGCGATTATATACGATTTGGTATTTTGGAGGCGAAAACATTAAATTTTAATAAAATACACTTCTATGGTTTTCACTGTAATTGAATTTGGAAATGGCCATACTTCATTGTCTCTAGATTATTAATGTCATAAATGGTACTTAAATGTTATTAAAACTTCAAAAGGAAATCAGAGATGTTGTAGTCAATAGATAATGCATGTTGGGATCGAAATTTGAATAAATATGTTTAAAATGAGTGTGATCGAAATAACAATATTACCAGACAAACTCGTATACGATATGAAACGTTTCATAAAAATATAAAATATAGAATGTAAAATATTTTCAGGATAAGAAAGAAGAAATCATTTTAGTGAACAAAGATAAGATGAATATATTATATGGGTAGGACGTAATGGGAATATATAAATAGCAGGAATTGTGTACGAACAACCCTAAAAGGGTTATAGGTTCTATACGAACCTTATGAAATAAAAGACCTAAAAATAACAATACATAGGATGATTTGAAAAACATTATTAGAAGTTTCATTAAGTATTTTATTTATTTTTATTGTTTAAAGCATAAACTACAATAGTTATTCAAAATGTTTAAAAAACGTTTATATTGTTTGGAGTTTTACATTATACTAGATACTCGTATTATGCGGTTATACATTTCTATATTTTTCATTAAGTATTATTATGTTAAAAATTACAATATAAAAAAAAGTTATATCCTGTTTTTAAAATAACCAAAGCAACAACAGAAAATAATCATACGGGATTAAATTATTTTAGTTCGTTTTACGTTTTCAGCATTATCGTTGTCTGTATCACTATCATAGTTTAATAACAATAATTATTTGTTTTTATTTTTATCTATGTCGTATTATGACTGTTTATTTTGTCCGTTCTTCTGTTCTTCACTTGTTCAATGTTTAACTATACATAAAATACGTTTATAATAATTAATAATTAATAATATTAATGTTCGAACAATATAATAATATTATTCTGCCAAAATGCATTTTCAGATATTAGACGAATTTAGACAAGAGTTTTTTACTGTGCTATAAATAAGTTTTATCTGTACTAATTTTAATCAGTTAGTACTCTCTGAAATACTGTTATCATCATCACTAAAATTGTCTTGAGATGATACTTTGTTAGTATTGTTATTAATTTTCCAAATATCAAAATTTGCAATTCTGTCAACAATAAGTTTAGATGATATCGTTGTCAGGGAAACTTAAAATAATAAAAAATGAAAACAAAACCTAAAATTAAATTAAATGTTTATACTGAAAAAAATACGCTAGTCATTTTATTATTATTGTATCAATTTCCTTCAAAGTGTCAAGTATAATAGGTAACGATCGCGAGTTGTTAATTTAATAAGGTCCAAAAATACGAAGTTTTGTGGAAACTGATGAAGACTACAAAGGTAAAAAAATTATCTTTTAAAAATAGGGCATGGATCAAAGTATCGTCATCTTTAATACCTATTATCTTTATTATACTTTAAGATATAAATAGGTACACTAAAGAACCAAAAGTAAAAACATTATATTATGTATCCATCGTTAAAATTAAAAATTAATCAAATGGTACTACCATTGACCACTGGTATAATATGTTAAATGTACTTAATGTTCAATAGCAATGCCAATCTGAATTATTATCGATACTCGTGTTCCACTTAGTATTCATGTTAAAAATTACGGCCGTCGTAATGCACGCATTATTTTGTACGTCCATGTGACCTTTGAGTCAGCCTTTCAGTAATATATAAGAATTGCGTCCATTACGTTTGATTAGGTTTAATATTTAAGTGAACAAGCAACTATGATAATTCGTTTGTATATGATGAGATTTACCAAATGCCAAAGTATAATTGCATTTGTAATCATTGAAAAATTCCAAACTGCACATACATCATTTACAGGTATTTTAAATCTTTATTTCTAAATAAGCAATAGTATAGATATTTTTATTTTTTCATCCTTGAAAAAAATGTTTTGACTATTGTTCATTCTTCTGTGCGTGTGTGTAGACCAAATGATCGAAAAATTCATTTGATCTTGTATTTGTATTTTCGAGTTGATTTCGAAAAATGTTAGTCTTTTTCATCAACACAATTCTTAAGTCTAGTTTTTGCTGAAACGCACATACCACAGTCGTCGTTGCTTTCCCATTTGATCAAGGTCTATGTTTATGTATTTATTTTATCTTTGTAGTCTTCATCAGTTTTATCCCACAAAACTTCGTATTTTTGGACCTTACTAAATTAACAGCTGGTTACCTATTATACTTGACACTTTGAAGGAAATTGAAAAATAATTATTCATTAGTGTTTTTCATATATCTCTTAATATATTTTTCTTCTTATTTTAAGATTTAGGCAATAACTGACTTTGATTTTGTTCGGTTATAGTTGATATTTTAATGTTCACCGTATTATTATCTATGTAGTGTAATAAAGTTTTTATGGAATACGCCAAATAAATAAATAATACAAGTACAATATATAAAAAGTTGCTGTACAAATTAAATGTTCACGTTATGTTATAACCTGAATATTGAACAAAGTTATGGACATATTACAAACGTTCTATTGAACAATTTAATGTCTGCTATAGCAGGTTATTTGAATGTCTCTCAATTTGAGAACAAATTACACGCTCTATGAGCGTGTAGTAACACAACACCGTTGTCGTATTCGCCGATGAAAAAAAGCCGATAAAAAGTGAAAAAATATAATAAAAATATGTATGATGTATTCGTTGCTTGTACAAAGTTTGTTGTACAACTTAAATTATACGTACATAATTTATGCATTGAAACTTTACACTAATTTTTATCATCATATTATGGCATTTCAATTTTTGCTCGAGCAACACATATACTCGCTGGTTACGGGCAATAAAAAGAAAAGTCATCAACTAGAAATAAAGAAATATCGTAACATTTTGTCAAACTGAGCAAAGTCGGCCTGATAATGTACGCATGTATATAAAATATTATCGTCAAGTTTGTATCCTAATGGATAAAATATTACGCAATAATATATATTGGCCTTGCGAACGAGTACCGATGCGTACCTCAAGAACCGTGCAAACATCAATAACTGTTAAAGTTTAGTAATCGAAAGAAGCTAATATAAATAAATATATATTTATACATATCACATACTTTTATTATATATATATATATATATATTATATACAATTATACGAGTGTTGTATATGATATTGTACACGTCTATGTGCAGTGACACTAAAAAAATATGGTTAAACGTTCATGAGACTGTTGATTTTATTACATATGGATATCTGTGCTTTTCTATATTTAAAATTAGTAGCAGTAGATGTAGCCACTAGATGTCAATGTCAAATCATTTGCACTCAAATTTCATGAAAATAGGTATTGAACAGCGATTAATTATAGTGTATTTTACAGTAATAGAAATAACAACTATTATAAAATGGTTTTCTACTGTTTTCTCTGTTGGAAATTTTTTTTATGAAATTGAATGCAAACGGCTACGGCGCACAGTAGTCAAATATTTAAAAAACTAGCATTTTTTGTATTAAATATATAATTTAGAGTCACTTGAATGATTTTAGAAAAAAATTTAAATTCATGATAAATTTGAGGTCTTAATGGCCTGTTATGTATAGAAAATGTATAATTTTAACGGGATAGGATAGCACAGAGTTTATAAAAATAAATCTTGAGATGGTAGAAAACGCACTACACAAATTGTTCACATTTAACGATCTACATGTGCGTGTTATCATTATGTAGCATAATATTACCCGTAAATACATATTGTATTATTAGGGCTCCAAACACTGCTGTTTTTCGTTGGTGAACCGGTACGCAATCATTCGGAAATTTAGTGCTGAAAAATCCGCGAGCGCTAGTAAAATGTCAATAATTTAGAATAATATTACTAAACGCACTGGCCTAGTTTATTTGACGATTCGCAAATTGCAAAAGTTTTCGTTTATAGTGAACAGCAGTACAGGTGGTAACTATAACCACGCGATGGAGGAAAAACAAAAATGTAGCAAATTTCAAATTACCAATGAAGCTATAAAATACAACTGTCTACTTTTACGCGGTATACCATAACGTTTTATACTAAATTATCAAAACAAAGGTGCCAAAGCTCAAGCATCACACGTACAAATATTACGTACATATAATATAATATACAATAAATGTTCATACAATTTTATTATATTCGAACGGTTTTATGAATCTTTATAACAACAATAATACTTGTTGTACATAAATTACTGCGTGTAGAACTGTAAACGAAATTCTAGTATAGCATTATTTATTGTTCGCATTGTTAGCAATTAATAATAATATACAAAGGTGTGTAATATACAGTGCGTATGTTTAACGTGACCATGCGTCCCGCTGTTCCCGAAAAACTTAAAAATGTCCCGCTTTAAGAAAAGTCAACTTGTGGTAGGTATTTATTGATCACAAATCACAATCATACATTTATATATTTATTCTAATAAAAAAAATTGCTATTTTACGCAAAACGATATGCTGTTCTAATTAAAATTTACAGGTGTCCCGCTTTGAAGAAAAAAAATTATGTTCACGTTACGTATGTTATGAACTCGCATTGAAGGTTAATAAAATCATGAATACTTAATTATTTTTCAAGTATAAATGTAAAAGGTTGATTATCGTATTTTAAGAAAAGACAATTTAGGAACATCCGAATACTGCTGTATAATATTACACTGACAATACTCGTAATTTATAATATCATAATATTTACAAGTTTAATAAAGGTTTACAACAAGTAACGAATAGTTCAAGTATTAATTCCAATAGTTATGGTTTAGAAACGTTTATAAGAATTTGAATATTTTTACACAACCTATTGTGGTTTATATCTCCATTTCGACAAAAACGATACTGACAACTTGATAAACTTGATTTCCATTCAATCAATAGTTTGTTTAAGTAGATGTAACATCATCAACAACCTAAAAAAAAATCACATAATCAATATATAATTAATTAATTAATAATATATTATTATTTTAATATAATTAATTGATTAATTTAATTAATTATCACTTAGTATATAAAATAATAATACACTAGAATTAAGTAATTTATACCAAACCATTATTTTTTTAATTTTTTTATTTAAATTTAAATCTATGAGATAACTCACTGAGACATACTCGTGTGGAGGCCCAAGATTATTTACTATACAATACGCATTTACACAAAACTTATAAGCCATAACTAACAGATATTTACTTGTGTTTGAAATTAATATCCTAATTTTAAACAATAAAAGTAAAAACGGATGGGCCTCGCTCTGCTGTACAGTTGGGGGTGGAGTGCACCTCGTTTATAGGATAGGTCACAATTGCAATGGATTTGTTAAATTTGAATGCAATGATAGATATCATTGTGTACGAATAACGATTATGAATGGAGTAAATATGTTTGTCTAAAATGGGTATATAATAATGTAGTATTTTATATTTAAATTGAAATATAATGCAATAATATGCAATTTCGTAATAATTTAATTTTCACACAGTTATAAAATGTTTTCCTTTTAGTCCGGTAGAAATTTTTTTTATATATTTTTGAAGATTAGCTTATGGACAACCTAGTGTTAAAATTTTGAACCTTAAGTATAAATAGAAAACATTTTTTGAATTTTTATCTACAAAATAATTTGCAAATTATCGTGATTTTGACACATTTTATACAAATTTGAAATTTATTGGCTTATAAAAAAAATTTGAGTGAATCGATCTCCAATATCTTTTAGTGACGATAAGATTAACTTATTATAAATCTAGTATTAAATTTTCAAGAGTTTTTCACTAGCCAATTAAATTTTATAGATACTTCAAAAAAAAAAAAATTACAAAAATCGAAAATTTAACTTGTCTATAAGTATGTCAAAATACTTTGAAAACTTAACCATATATAGAGAACACCAATATAAAGATTTCGTGAAAATTTCAAGTTGTTGCGATTTTTCGTTTTTGAGTAAGAGCATTTAAAAAAAATGTATTTTGTAAAAACGTGATTTTGCACAAAATGTCCTGTTTTTTCGTAATTTTTTTATTGTTTTTTTCGATTTTTTTAAAAAGTATTGAAAAAGTTGCATTTTTAATCCACCCAAGTACTATCTACATTCATTTTCCTTTCAGAAAAGTTGCTGTTTAAGAAATTCGAAGCATTTTTACTATCAAAGATCGTGTCCTCAGGCACAAAAAAAAAAAAAAAATAAAAATAAAAAATTTAGAAATAAAAATAATAATAAAAAAAAACACACATCATTGTAAAATCAATAGATTCCATCACTCCGTTCAGAATCTAAAATATTAAAAAAAAAAACGCACATTATTGTAAAATCAATAGATTCCATCACTCCGTTCAGAATCTAAAGCAAAAACAAAAACCGATAAAATAAGTTAAAAGGTAGATTAGTACAAAATAATTTTATGACGATAATAATATTAATAATATAAATATAGACAAAGAAATGATACGTAACAATATGATTCTGAATGGCAATATGAGTTTGAACAGAGTGGTATATTTTTAATCATATTTAGTGATGTCACATTCTTACATTAACCAGTGTGTGATATGTTTCTTAAATAATGACAATGGCATGTTTGCTAAATAAGTGGCTATTGAATTGAAAATCTGAATCCCTATAGAATCAAAAACCTTTCAACAGACGGTTTTTTTTGGCAAAATTGAGAATATTTATTTAGTGCGTACCTAGTATTGACATCGTAGTTCGAAGGGAACAGTATATTGTGTTTTTTTTATACATATAATGCTAATTTAAAGTACAGGTTCTTAATACTCAATACATTAAACTATTTAAATATTTTAGATTCTGAACGGAGTCTATTGGTTTTACAATAATATGTTTTTTGTTTTTTGTGCCTGACGACACCTTTTTTGGTAATACGAGTAAAAATGCTTCGATTTTTTTAAACAGCAACTTTTCTAAAATGAAAGTGAATCCATATGGTACTTGGGCAAGTTAAAAATCAAACTTTTTCAATAGTTTTTAAAAGAACCAAAAAAAAACGATAAAAAATTACGAAAAAAACGGGACGTTTTGTGCAAAACCACGTTTTGACAAACTCCTGTTTTTTAAAAATGCTCTAACTCATAAACGAAAAAGAACCGGATAGACCTCGTTCTACTGTACAGTAGGGGGTGGAATGACCTCGATTAAAGGATAGGTCATTCCAATGGATTTGTTAAATTTGAATGCAATGATAGGTATACGAATTGTATACGAATAACGATTCTGAACGGAGATGATATGTTGGTTTTGAATAAGTATATTACAATAAATTATGTTATATTAAAATTAAAATATAATATCAATATTTGCTTCTTAAACCCTTATAAAAAATAAGGCTTTTGGATTTGAATAATTTTCAAATGACAGGGCATAAAACTAATATGGGATCTTCTATTAAATTTTCAATTTTGAAAATTAATACAAGGTTTATTATAAGACATAAGTTATACATAAGCTATACAAATGAAATAATTGTAAATCATTTCACTCAAATTTTTTTATAAGCCTATAAAGTTCAAATTTGAATAAAATATTTTAATTTTTTTTTTTTAATTGTTGATAAATGGTTAGTACAAAATACTTGAAAATTTAATAGAAGATTTCACGAATGTTATTCTTACTGTCATATAAAAAATATTGAAATCCACAAGCACAATTTTTTTTTATAAGTGTTTAAACAACAAATATTTACATAATGTTACATATCAAAATATATAATAAACACTTATTCTAGACCAACATATCATCTCCGTTCAGAACCGTTGTTCGTATACAATGATACCTATCATTGCATTCAAATTTAACAAGTCCATTGCAATTACCTATCCTATGAACGAGGTGCATTCCACCCCCAATACTGTACAGCAAAGCGAGGCCCATCCAGTTCTTTTTTTTTTTTTGATAATACATATTAGATATACTTTTTTAGTACATATTTATGTACATATTTTTGTTGTATAAATATATTTAAATCCGAGCCCTAGTCATTATAATGTATGTGTTAAATTTGGATGCAATAACAGGTATCATTGTATACAAAAAAACAATTTTGAATGGAGATAATTTGTTAGTCTAGTATAGGTTTAAATAATATATTATATTTAAATTCTAATATTATGTTAATATTTTTTGTTCAAACGCTTTTAAAAAATATTTGTACCTATGCATATCAATCACTTTTGAATGATAGTCAGAACAACTTCTATGGAATTTTCTATTAAATTATTTAGTATTTTGTCCCAGCCATATTTTTTTTATTAACAATTATAAAAAGAAAAAATTTAAAAAACCAAATATTTCAAATACATATAAATTGCTTATAAATTTGTAAAATATAATGAAAAGAAAATAATTTGAAGAAAATCCCAATCTAAATAACTGGTAAAAGGTTACATTTGCTACTACTTATACTTTTATGAGTAATAACAAATATTTAAAACCGTTCAAGGATGAATAATTGTTTTATGCAATTTCGTATAAATTTAAATATTAGAATAACTAGTTTGAATCATTGATTATTTCTTTTTTTTTTTTTGGGTAAATATTCGTCATGATCTCCTTCATCATTAATTTAATTCTTTAAGGTGGTTTCCGGGTTTAAAAATATATTATATATAAAAAAAAACTGTATAAAATGTATAAAATGTTCCTATATAATCTATATTTATTCATGATTTTTTAACTTATGTTTAACTTTTATACGTAACTGCTGTGCTATAATGTTTTGGAAATAAAAGCACTCAAATATAGGAAAAAAATTAAAAAAAAATTGTTATAATAATTATCATCGATTTGATGTTATTCAAATTATTCAAAATTAATGATGATGTTATTCGGGGAAAAACCCATGTTGATTCCAAAACTTACATCTAATATATTCATTTTAATCATTGTAAAACAAAAAACTATTATTAATAATCCGGTTTTCGTTAATTTGAATATGAGTACAAATGTTAGTAGTTTCAATTTAAATATTTTACTTAAGAAATAACCATAAGTTAGTTTCCTACGCCCCCTTTTATTCTTCTTTAATGGAATTTATATTTACAGGTTTCCTGGATTCGTAGACGTGACTATCGACTACTCACCGTTGGACTATCTACATACACGGAAGATTTGCGGTTCCAATCGCTACACCACGTTCAGACCGGGGTAAGTGTTTTTTCTCTTCTTCTTATTCCTATTCAATTATAAGGAAACTAGAAGACGTTATTCTCGCTTGCAATATTGATCCGAAATAGACGGCTGACCACATCCGTATAATATGCCGCCTTGTACCGTGCTCAATTTCAACGCCCAGCAAAGGGTCTTGGTGGTAGTGAATAAACCTACAGATATACCACGTGGTAGGTACCTGACTAAAAATTCTGATGCAGATAGTTGGTCGTACATATGATTAGGTAAATAATGTTGTAAGTTATGCGACCCTATATTTATTACAGACGGAACATTCAGTTTGATAACAGTGTTGGGGAGGGGGCTTTGTTCCGAAGGGAGATCGATCGACTTCGTCACGAACTATGATATACTGGACTGATATCGAATACCTTTTATCAGTGGCCCTCAAATGTTTCTGAAGCCATCTGGAACATTCATGCCTATATTGAATACGATTTTTTATTTTTTTTTTTATTAATTAACTAAATGTTGATTACAGCATGCACGCGAGCAATTAATTCTCTCATTCCTGTGTACCTATAATAATATAAACTGATATAGACGAAAAATGGTGAGTTCGTTTAAAATTCCAACCGTCTTAATGAAATTTAAACTATTTGATTTTGATAATCATCAACAATATAATACATTCATTCATCATAATATCGGTGTAGGAACTCTGTAAGGGGGTAAAGCAAATTATGGTGAATGGGATAACTATCGTGGCAACAATATTGTTATGAAGTATCAAAACAATAGTTTCACAATTATAATTTGTACATGAAATGTTCCAAGCCATACAAACTATATAATTCATCTGAGTATATGACAAACACGATCATGATGTAATACTTATCTGAAGCATATCCATAATGTTTATTGGTCGTTATTCATAAGATTTAAAATATTCTACCAATGTTTTTGACAACACAATATGAATATCCTATTAATAGTATTCAAAAAAAAAAAAAATTAAATAAATAAAAAAATACAAATATTATTTGTCAAATAATTTGTAAAATTTTGATAATTTACATGTTATTTTGTAGTTGAAATTCATAAAAATTTTCTATTTATATTTAAAGTTAAAATTTTAACACTGGGTTATCTATAAGTTATATACTCTTCAAATAAATATAAAAAATATCTACCGGACTTTAAGAAAAAAATTTATAACCGTTTGGAATTTAAATTTTTATGAAATTGCAAAAATATCGACTTATTCTCAAACAATTTTAAATATATGTAATAATTCAAAAAGAATAAGTTGCAGAGACTTGAAATTTTTATCAGTTGTTAAAATTGGCATTTTCTTTAAGTCATATTTTTTTCAAATTATTATATTGATTTTTAAGCTACTTATAGGCATTTGACATTTTTCACATTTTTTTGTTTTTAATCGTTGATAAAAATTTGGCAAGATAACGTACAAAGATTATATTATGTATAAATGTATAAATGTATGTTATGTGTAATTTAAATAATGCTTATTCACCAAAATTATAATACCCTATATATTTACAATACAGGTATCAATTATGTCCATAAAGAAATAAAAATCCTAGATATGTGATTTAAAGTTATATCAATTACTCTTTCAAATTTTTATATGAAACTTTTGGAACACTAAATCTAAGAAATAACATGGATTAATTTGCATAATAGGGGCGAAGTGAGATAAGTTAATAATTAATATAATATAGAGAATTACCAGTTGACATTAAAGTTTATTAGCAGAAGAGTACACTTTGTATGTATTAGTAGCATTTAAAAGAAGGATGGGCCTCGCTCTGTTGTACAGTTGGGGGTGGAGTGCACCTCGTTTATAGGATAGGTCACAATTGCAATGGATTTGTTAAATTTGAATGCAATGATAGATATCATTGTGTACGAATAACGATTATGAATGGAGTAAATATGTTTGTCTAAAATGGGTATATAATAATGTAGTATTTTATATTTAAATTGAAATATAATGCAATAATATGCAATTTCGTAATAATTTAATTTTCACACAGTTATAAAATGTTTTCCTTTTAGTCCGGTAGAAATTTTTTTTATATATTTTTGAAGATTAGCTTATGGACAACCTAGTGTTAAAATTTTGAACCTTAAGTATAAATAGAAAACATTTTTTGAATTTTTATCTACAAAATAATTTGCAAATTATCGTGATTTTGACACATTTTATACAAATTTGAAATTTATTGGCTTATAAAAAAAATTTGAGTGAATCGATCTCCAATATCTTTTAGTGACGATAAGATTAACTTATTATAAATCTAGTATTAAATTTTCAAGAGTTTTTCACTAGCCAATTAAATTTTATAGATACTTCAAAAAAAAAAAAATTACAAAAATCGAAAATTTAACTTGTCTATAAGTATGTCAAAATACTTTGAAAACTTAACCATATATAGAGAACACCAATATAAAGATTTCGTGAAAATTTCAAGTTGTTGCGATTTTTCGTTTTTGAGTAAGAGCATTTAAAAAAAATGTATTTTGTAAAAACGTGATTTTGCACAAAATGTCCTGTTTTTTCGTAATTTTTTTATTGTTTTTTTCGATTTTTTTAAAAAGTATTGAAAAAGTTGCATTTTTAATCCACCCAAGTACTATCTACATTCATTTTCCTTTCAGAAAAGTTGCTGTTTAAGAAATTCGAAGCATTTTTACTATCAAAGATCGTGTTCTCAGGCACAAAAAAAAAAACAAAAAAAAAACACATCATTGCAAAATCAATAGATTCCATCACTTCGTTCAAAATCTAAAATAAAACAAGTATATTTCTAGGATTAAGAGTATATTAATTTTAAAATTTCAACGTTCAATAAGTTTAATACAATTAATAAGTTATGAAGAACTTAAATTAAAAATTTCAAGTCTAGTGTTCGAAACCTACAGTTTAATGATATTATTTTAAAATAACAGTTTATATCAGGATACAATGGATGAGGGGTTCTTTATTAATACCATATTTATAGTATGAATATTGTAGACTGTTATTAATAACTAATAGACTATTATGGCCATGAACACGAATTAAGAATTTTCTGGGATTAACTATTACTCATATGCTTATTAATTTATTATGCACTAGATGGCACTGTGCCAAATACCAGTTATCATATGTTCGTTACGTATCCTGTATATCAAATATATAGTGTACTGAACCAACACAATTTACATTATTTAGTACTCGTTCCTTACACTTACTTAAGGTATCATATTATTGTCGACCGCGGTATAGTTCATAGCTGTAATATTAGTGTTTGAATCGTATTAAGTCGTTTTGTTTGTCGCTTTTCTTCCGCGAATCTTATCGAATACCATTTTTGTCCTCAAGTAAGTAAGCCGTCAATATATTTTTCTTTACTGTAAAGATAATCGTACCAATCCATAACATTGTTCTTCTAAAGTTTAATCCTATGATTTGAATAATATTTATTGCTCTCGTGCCACTACGCTTATGTTTAATAAGTTACTTACTTCACTGAATTTCATTAATATAAATTAAGAAAAAAATTGACACTCCATGGTAAGATGAGTAACACGGATGGATTATATTGCATTGTTGATCTTTTCAATTTGAAACCAATGTACCATTGCCTTCATAAAATTGATTCAAGGTGAAAGAGGTCGAGTGGATCAGTTTATATATTTTAAAAATGTATAACTACTAACATATATTATATACAACTTAAAGGACTCAGAATATTTTTCGACAACTAAAATAATAAATACGTAAAACCAAAGGTAATGGAGATTTTTTACATAGTTTTTTTTTTTTTTTCTATTATGCGAAAAATTAATTAATCAGAAATTAAAAACCCCGGAAAGGGAATCGTTCTGTTTTACAGTAGGGGGTTTAGTGGATCTCGTTCATAGGATAGGTTATTATAATGGAAGTATAAAATCTAAATTCAATGCCTTGGATCATTGTATACGAAAAACGAATCTGAACGGAGATGATTTATTAGTTTAGAATAGCCAATAGGTAGGTACGTAAATTAATATATTATGTTATATTTAAATTGTAATATTATATCAATATTTGCTTTTCAAACTTTATAAAAAATAATTGTAACCATAAATTCAAATTATTTTAAATAGACAGTGAGAGCAACTTTTGTGCAATCTTCAAATAAATATTCAAGTATTTTTTCCCAGCAAATTTCTTTAATCGACAATTTTAAAAAAAAATTATAAAATATTTCAAATGTCAATAAAAATTTTAAAAATTAGTAAAATTTTTCGAAAAAAAAATTATTTAAAGAAAATGCCAATCTTTACAACTGGCAAAAGTTTAAATTTACAATGACTTATACTTTTTGAAAAATAACAAATATTTAAAATCGTTTAATGATAAATCGTTGTATCAAGCAATTTCGTAAAAATGTAAGCTTTAAACGTTCATAATTTTTTTTTTTTGAAATTCTGGTAGAAATTTTTTATTATTACTTGAAGAAACTTTATAACGTTTGTCGTATACACCACGCAAAGGCTTGACGTATAAAACAGATATTTTTCGGTAGATTAATTCCCCGAAAGAAATCTACTCTATAATGTCGTTTTACTCTTGAAACAACTGACTACAATACCGAGTACTGGATGTTCGAGAGTGAGTTTTAATCTTACTTGGGCATATGTTATATTAACTATCTAACCATATCATATCAAGTATGCGATAGGAAAAATATTATAACACCGCCTTAGTACCTTTAGAAGTAGATCGTCTAACACACTTTCTTTACAAAAACCTTAGGATATCAAATAAAAGGAAAATTCAAATAAAAATATAGCTCAAAAAATGAAATGTAAAAACACTTTTATTAAAAATCGAAATTTAATATTCGCGTACAAAAATAACAATTACACAATAGTCTTCGCTAACCCATGAAAACAACAACATCTCCACTAACCCGTGGAGGCGACTGCATCTCCACTAACCCGTGAAAACGACAGCCTTTTTCTGACCTCTGCTGTTTCCTTAAGTATACCTCATGCATTGCTGAAACAGTGTCTTCTCTGTGGCATTAGACACTGACGTTTTTTTCCTTTTCGAATGTTTCCCAACCAATGTCCATTCCCAAAAACTACTACAATGCACAATAGCCATACTATGCCTAAATACGTAAATATACGCTATGAGTAGATAATCAAAACAATGATTACCTATTTGCTAAAACCACAGTTACTTATATATTTAACACAGTCTCATTTCTTAAAAAAAAATATGCCCTCATATTTTAAAAAAAAGGAAATCCCTATTTTTTAAATTTTAGTTTGTTAGTATATAGTAAAAATAATCATACACAAGATTGTATACGTCTTCGTTTGGAAAAATTCAATTTCTTCTTAAATACATTTTTGTTTTTTTTTTTTTTTATAGGAAGATGCATATATGTCGTGTTGTTTTTCTTAATTTTTGTGATTTATTTTCCACTATTTAGCTTGTTGTTTTTTTTTGTTCAAGGTGTTCTCTGATTTTCCTTATTTTTTATAGTCGTATACTCGTATACATATCTTGGATATTTACATTAAAAAGATAATGTTTCCTTTAATAATAGTAAAATTATAATATATTTTTTAATTTTAATGGTTATATTGTTAATTCCCCACTATTTTTTTTTTCTAAATTTGTTCTAAACTCTTTCCTTTGTATTTTTACAATATATATATATATATTATTAACAAATATACCTTTGTATAAAAATAATTATTCTCAAAAATACAAAGGAAAGAGTTTAGAATATATAAATATATATATGAATATAGGATGTTTCATGACATGGTAAAATTATTAATATTTATACTAAGGATATTATGATTAATATAAAATTAAGGATAGACTTATAAATGATATATTAATATATATGTTACAAAATTAATATCTATGCATCTTTAAATTGCTACATTTACGTGTGTATGACTGATGATTTCTTTGGTAGATTGTTACTGTTAATGTTAAAATATGCTTAAAAAAATTATAGAATTTGTCAGAATGACGGAAATTTTCTGTTATTTATCTTTTCATCGGTCCCCTATTTTGTGTGAATTCCCCTCACTCACCTCACTATGTTAATCTTCTAATTTTGTTGTTTCGTATTATTCTTCAGTTCTGTTTTTTCTTTTGTGATGAAACCAACTGCCGTCGTTCATCCGCGTGTTCTGGGGCATTTATCTGTAAATCCCCAAACAATTCGGTCAATGAACTTAGTTCAACTTATATTTTTACGTGACGACATTGTACGGGGTTGAGAGCACAACGTTATCTTTTCTTTCGTATAAAAATGTTGAACCTTAAGTACAAAAAACCAAACACTACAAAATACCTTGCATATGATGGCGATTTTTTCAAATTTTATAAAAATTTGATCTTTGAAGCTTACAAAATAATTTTTATCAAATGATTTTGATTTTTTAGTTGCGATAAATACAACTAATAAAAACCTTGTATTTAAAGTTCAAGATTTTTTGAATAGCCAAATTTTTTTTATCGCTATTTCCAAAAAATAAATACTTAGAAAAATGTAAATTTTTAATCGTCTATAAATAGGTCTAAAAAAGTCAAAATACTTTGATAACATAACCATTTGTAGAAAATAGTGAAAATATTAAGTATTTGCGGTTTTTATTTATTTTTAAAAAAAAAATGTATTTTGCCAAAATCTGGTTTTGTGTAAAAATACCTGTTTTTCTATAATTTTTTTATGGGTTTTCCGACACTTTTAAAAAGTATTGAACATTTTTAACTTTTGTCAAGCCCAAGTACCAAATAGATTCATTTTCCTTTGAGAAAAGTTGCTACATTCGACGCATTTTTACTGTTTCAAAAGCTGTCGTCGGACACAAAATTAGAAAAAAATTGATCATTGTAAAATTAATATTTTATCACTTGGTTCAGAACATAAAATTTGATTATAAAACTCAAATTTCCTAAAATAAATTGTAGAAAATGAACTTTTGTATTGGATATTACATATTGCTGGTTACTAATTCCACCAGTTATAAATATACAACAAATTCCATCAGAATGAATATATTATAATATTAATTATAAATAAACGTAAATCACAATTTTTTTTAAACATAAATCATAAATAATATTAATTGTATAGATGCAAAATTACAATATTGAATACCAAATAATTTCATTTTTGTTACAAGTAATATAATAAACGTTAAAAGTCTATGTATATAATAAAATTATTTAATATGTACTCGTAGAAGTACCAGTACCAAAATAAATGTAATGATTAATATTCATATAAATTTTATTCGTCTATAAGATTCATTTGGTTATATGTCTTGCTAAGTGTGGGTCCCAATGTGAGTCCGGTATAGGCGGTGTCTACTGTATATTATACATATTATACTATAATAATATAATATTGTATTATAAAGTGTTACTTGATAAAATAATACATAAATTGCAAATACTTGTAATTATTTACTTACTGACCATAGTTACTACCAGTGTTGTGCATTATCTAAATGATTAATCTAAATAAAAACATTTATATTTTTATTTTATCTAAATAATAACGATTTGAAGTATCTTATTATCCATCTTTTTAAATAAAATGGTCATCTAAGATAAATTATCTAGATAAATTTGAAAAAGATAATTTTTTTTCTGTGGGAAATGAAAAGAGGAATAATAAACAATTAGTATACCGTATGTACGTTTCATATTTTAAATATACATATTTTATGAACGAAGAAAAGGTATTGTAAAATTATTTACACAGAAAACATATAAAAATGAACGTATTTCAAATGACACCATTCAATTTTATAGTGAAATTGTCGATAACAGGTCTTATAGATTTATTGAATCGATCTGCAGTAACCACGGACTATAGTGACTACGGCTTTATAGTACTTAGTGTTACACTGAGAATAGCAACAGGGTAACAGTAATCACTAAACTCATTAATTATTGGTTAATACGTATGGTTAAATAAAATAAATATACCGATTTATATGGAATATTGTTTTAAAATGATGATATATCAAACTTGAGTTTCATAAATATAATATACACAGAGGCGTATTTACGGGGGGAGTCATAGGATCCGGACCCCTCTCATTGACTCATAATTTATTTTAAATTTTATGTTTCTACATTCTACATGACAAAATAAATTTTACCATACGATACTATATTTGAAGAAAATTTTCTACGCTTAAGTTATCAAAATTTTCAATCAATATTATGATTTTTTTTTTTTTATGTTATCCATTTTGTACTACACATGGTTGAAAAATATCAAGTTATTGGTTATTAAATAAATGTTCATATAGAAATTAATTAAATTATAGCGAAAGATAATAACACGGTTTAAAATATACTTTATTTAAGTATAATATCGTGGATAATAACGATGACTGATGGTTTATCTTCGATTAGGTTAGGCTTGTTGCACGTGCGTTACTGTGTAATCTAAACGATTGTGACTACACATGTTATCATGTACCCATAGGCGCCAAGATTAAAAAAAATCTATTGGGTGCTCTTACTAATTTCAAGAATTCATGAGGAGCTTTTCCCCTCTCACTCACTGTATTAAATTGTCTATAAACTGGGTGCTGACAATAAAACATATTTATAATATAATATAAGACAATTTTTATTGAATACCTTATAATTAATAAAATAAAAGTTAACATATAAATTATAAAATAAATATAAATTATGTTATAAAAATATAAATAATATTATAACTATAAAATTGTTTTTGTATAATGTTTTTTGTAGATAATATAAATAATAAATTTTTCAGTTTTATTTATTTTACGTTTATTTTATTAATTCAGTATAATCGCTGCGTTTCCAATTTGCCATAGTATGAAACAAAATTTTCATCGAATTATGAATATGGTATATTTATTTAATAAAGAGTAATTGAAGGATGTGAGGGTAAAGCCCCCACGGCTTTGTATTCTAAAAATTTTCAGGACCCTCCCCATGAAAAATTCCTAAATATGCTACTAAATATACATACATACAGATATGCATTAAAAATTATAATACTAGGTATATTTTTATTTATACATTATTTAAATTATAATAAATTAATTTGATCAGTCAACTGATTAATAACATAAAATAAAAAAATAAATAAATAGTTTATATATAATATCTTAAAATATTTATGTTTAAAAAATTTGTGTAATGAAAAATAAAAATAGATGTATGTACTATTTTTTTGTCTAAATTAGAAAATTAATTAAGATTATTTGAAACTAATCAAACCATAATTATTAATTAATTTTTTTATTCATAGAAAAATAAACATTTTACAATTGTAAGTTCTGAAAGATGAAACTGTTTAAAATTATGTTTTTATCTAGTTTTATCTGTTTTTTATCTAGATAAATTTAATTATCTTTTATCTATTATCCAGATAATTTTTTAAATAATTATCTTTTATCTGATCTAGATGAAATTTTAGTGCATTATCCGTTATCTTATCTAGACAATATTTTGGTTATAAAATCACTGCATTATTCTATATAGGTATTTTACTATATCCTTAATATTTCGGAAAAACATGAATAATAGTTAAAAAAATGTAGGTAAATTGTTTCATTCATTTGGTTTTATGTTTTATGTATTTATACTACAATTTTTAGTTTTAATTTCTAATTGTAAGAAAAGTTAATCCAACTTAAAACACGAAAAAGAATTATATTCATCTATCATACATAATACCTACATGTTGAAATTGTTTAAAGAATTTTTCTCTGTTATTTATTTATTGATTTAAGATACAATTTGATTATAATTTTTGTACAATATTTCACAAAAAATTGCATTATATCATGCTGTTTATTATTTATTATTATTTGTTATTATTTTGACATAAATAAATTAAAGATGTATTCTGTTTAATTAATTGAAAAAACTGATTATTTTACAGAATATAATTTTCGAGTAGAATACTTGTCATGGATTCATTCATTACAGTATTGAGTAAGGTACAAGACGTGTTCTCGACTGTTGGCACAACACAAAAGATCGATCTTCCCCAGATTGTCGTGGTGGGCAGTCAGAGTTCAGGAAAGAGTAGCGTGTTGGAAAGTTTGGTGGGCAAATCGTTTTTGCCTAGAGGTACGGGCATTGTGACGCGGGCCCCATTGGTGTTGCATCTCCTAAAACCGTCAGAATTCGAAGGGAAAACGATTGAGCCAAAAAAGTCCAAAGAGTGGGCCACGTTTCTCCATAAGCCTAATACTGTGTACCACGATTTTGATAAGGTTCGCAAAGAAATCGAATCTCGTACGGATGAGCTAACAGGTGGCAAACAAAACATCACTCACGAGCCGATCGTGCTGAACGTGTTCTCAAATCGGATACACAGTCTAAGTTTCGTCGACCTGCCCGGCATAACTAAAGTACCGGTTGGAGATCAGCCTGAGAACATCGAGCAAATTATTTGGGACCTTATATTGAAATTCATCCAAAACCCGAATTCAATCATTCTTGCGGTGGTAACGGCTAATACAGACCCTTCCACCAGCGAGAGTCTTAAGATCGCCAAGACCGTGGACCCAACCGGGGACCGCACGATAGCGGTCTTGACGAAAATAGATATAATGGACGCGGGTACAAATGCCACTCAGTTGCTCTCCGGAACATCAATACCAGTGAAGCTCGGTATAGTCGGTGTCGTTAACCGCTCGCAAAAAGACATCAATGAGCAGAAATCACTGGAACAGTCTTTGGAAGCGGAGAAGAAATTTTTTGAAAAAAACTACCCTGCCATTGCGCACCAACAGGGAACTGCCTCTTTGGCGAAAACATTGCATAACCAACTTATTAAAAAAATCAAACAGACCTTTCCGGAAGTAAAGAAACAGCTTTTCGAAATGAACACCGTATTTTCGCTACAATTGAAAAGCTACAATGAGTTTTATAATGATATTGATCATTCACTAATTGATTTGATCACGCGGATCACGACCAGTTACGTTGCGTGCTTAGACGGGCATTCGCAAAACCTTTCTCTGACAAAACTCGACAAAGGTGCCGAAATAGTTAATTACTTCAAAATCATTTTCAGTAAGCACATCGATGAGATCGATCCGCTTTATGGACTGTCCGAAGACTCAATTGCCAATTTGATAAAAAACGCATCGGGTACCAACATGGGCTTGTTTATGCCGGCTGAAGTATTCGATCATATCGTGAAAAAACAATTACAACAGTTTTTAGAACCATCGTTGAACTGCGTCAATTTTGTACACGAAAAGTTGATGTCAATTATTTTCAATTTGGAGGCAGATATTTCTCGTGAAATGAGAAAGTACCCCAAGCTTATGGAAATGGTTGTGGAGTTATTACAAACATGGTTGATTACGTATAAGCACAAATCGAAGGAGGCAGTCATTAAGATGATTAATTACCAAGAAGCGTTGATTAATACTCATCATCCCGACTTTGTTAATGCCATAATACAGTCAAGTGAGGGTAAAGACCTATGTATGAGTAAGGTTTATAATACAAATAATGAATCTAAATACGTATTTTCAATGGACGCATTGCGAAGAAATATGGAAAATATAACCACATGCACTTTAAGTTCATTTTCTGATACCGATCAATTCATACTGCATTCTAGGGTTCATTTAATCGCTTTGTTTGTAAATTGTTACTTTAAAGTAGTTAAAAAAATGATTCAAGACATTATTCCAAAAATCATTATGCATGAAATGGTTAATAACATTAAACAAAACTTTCAAAAAGACATGATATCCAAAGTTTACAAATCGGGTGACCTTAATATAGGAAAGTTATTACTGGAGACAGAAGAATCTAAAAACGAGAAAATAAAAGCCCAAAATTCGTTTGATGCTACTGAGAAGGCATTAAATTTGATGAAGGAGATTGATAAGCTTTGTAATGAGTCTAGTTAATTTATTTCCGATAACTTTTTATTGAAGTCCTAATTTTTTTTGTTTTTGAACAAAACCTTTTTAGTATAGAACTGCATTTAAAAAGTTGATTTTTCCTTAGTTAGGAGTTTGTCTGTCTTATGTCTCAAATATTATTATTTATATTAATTATTATACTGGGATTGAACTAAATTTAAAAATTATTTAAAAATACAATTGGTTTTCAATTTTTTCATGTTAAAATTTTAATGATATTCAACAACTATTAACTCAAATTTTTATGATTTATATTAAATATGTAAATGTAACCGCATAAATATTGAATGCATTTGTTTATCTATTATATCGTTAACTTTTAAACTTTTTTTTTGTGAAACGGTTTTATTTTTCATGGTTATATCAAAAACTATTATCTAGAACATTATTTATTATTTTGATATTACTTTTAATTACGTTTAAAATCATTTGGAAAAATATAAAAAAAAAAAAATCCTAATAAAATTGACTAGGTTTATAGTTTAATTTTGGTTTTTTTAAACATTGTATTTTGAATCCAATCAATGTGGGTGGAATCCATTGTGAAGTGCAATTGGTGTGGAAATTTGATCTCGGTCCTTTTGTAATTATAATTCAAATCTTATGAAAATTGAACACCCCATTATATATATATATATATATATAAATATTTTATCTTACACTTAAACATATTGCATGTAAATAGTGTAGTATAGTAAGTTGACCTATTTTGCATCACCATTTGGCATGATTAATAGTTGTGGTGTACCGATATGTTTTGTGGATATATTATAATAATTTTTATACATGAAAAAAAATATTAAATGTATTCTTATTATTAATCAAATTATAAATTTTATTGCTTTCACCAATATCATTTTATTGTATTCCAATATTTCACGTTGTTTAATGCCAACTCATACAATAATAAATAATATTACCATTATATATTAAATATATAATAAACGCATAACAATATGTTGATTTCTTATCGCCATACTAAAAATTAATATACGATTATAGTTTGGATAGAGCCAGACCTGAGTTCTTTATACTTTTGAGTGAGTTAGAGTATGTTAGAGGACATTTGTTGAGCATCAGATTTTGTGTAGTATAATTTTGTCAACACGGTCCACTTAGCTGATAAACCGAGTAATTTTTTAGGACCTTATGAAAGCCGTTGGTATTATAGTCCACCGATACACAGAAGAAATTACATATTATAACTTAACTCAGGTAAATTTTTTAATAAACCAAGGTTTTCCATAATATACTTCTAAATAATTATAATAGTTGATATCTACATAAATCTACTTGAAACATATTATTGTCGTTGTAATCTATAATATGTTACGACGGATTATGTTGCGCTAGTAATAATATTATAAAGTTGTATATTAATGGTATTACACATATCGCTGTATTGACATAGTTTTATAACATGATCCAGAGTTTTATTATATCATATGCGGGGGAGATGATGAGAGGAATCATTTACAAACGGATACAGTTTATCAGTGAACAATGATAATAATTTATTATTGGTCATGCGAAAATAACACATTTCTAAATTGTACTCTATTACTCTTTATACCAATACAGTAATTTTTAACTTAGCCTGACGTAAAATAAAATATGTTTTACGATTCTGAACGAAGTAATGACTGTATTCATTTTACAACGATGTGCAATTTTTTATTTTTTATTTATGTTTCATCACGTTTTAGAGCAGTAAAAATGCTTCGATTTTCTTATAAGGCAACTTTTCTGAAAGGAAAGTGAATATAGATAGGACTTGGGCATGTCAAAAGATAAACTTGTTCAATACTTTTCAAAAACATCGGGAAAAACTATAAAAAAATTACAGAAAAACGGGAATTTTTACACAAAACCATTTTTTGATGAATTACATTATTTTTTAAGTGTTCTAACTCAAAAAAAAAAAACCGCAAGTACTTGAAATTTTACCAAATGTTTATATAAACTTTTTTTTTTTTTACATAGTTAAGTTTTTGAAGTATTTTGACCTATTTATAGATAGTTGAATTTTTTTTTTTTCTAAGTATTTGTTTTTGAAATATTAATAAAATGTATTGGCTATCTGAAAAACCTTGAAAATTTAATACAAGGTTCATTATAAGTTGTACTTATATAACATAACAAGCTGACCCGACAGATATTGTTCCGTCTTAACTATGAATATTGAATCGAACTATTATAATTAATAATTTATATAATAATTATTTAATCACTCTGATAAGTAAAATTTGACAATCTATCTTTGAATATATATACGTATATTGATAAATATTATATATTGTTTCCGTGTTAGAATACCAACAAATTTATTTATATACGTTCCAGAAAATAAAACTAAGAATGTTGTGTATCATAAAGTCTTAGAATAATATACACTTTGTTTTTGGAATAACATTTTTGTTATTAATTGTAACAGTTCAAATTCAATATTATTAGTTAAAACGGGACAAAATCTGTCTCGTCAGTTTGTATATATATATTCATAGATAAATTGTCGAATTTTACTCATCGGAGTAATTCATAGTCGTTCCCGAGTTACAGTAATAAAAAAAGAGTAATTATAATATTAAATATAATTACATACCCACATTTTATAATAATAATATTAATATAATAACATTTCCTGTGCAGCTTTTCCCGTGCCAGTTCTTGTGGTTTTTCATCAATGTGAATGATTGAGATTGCGAGGTATTAGCACTTTTTGACCAACTGTAAAACCAGTCAAAACTACAGCAACAATCACATTATTGTGAAAACATTTAACTTAGAATCTTGTTCCGTAACATACAAATTTGGTGGTTTCTGAAAAAAATAAATGGAGTAATAATTTCTCATGGAATATTCTTGACCGAGCCATAGTTTTTAACAGATCGAATATTATTAAATTATTTAAAGCTGTCTTGTTGAACCATTATAACGTATTACATTTAATTATTATTACATTCCTAGAGACACAACCAATAAATTGTAGACTAAAATAACATCAAAAGTAATAAGTACAATGAGAAAACGAAACTAAAATAATTTTAAAAGTAATAAGTACAAAAAAGAAAAAAAATGTGAAAACAGTCCAAAAAGTTTGGGTTATCAAAACTGGTTTGGACTCGAGACACTAATCACATTACTCTACTGAAATCCCACCGCGTCATAGAATTTTCAATACGCGGAAATAATTTTACGACTTATTAGATAGAAAATTCATATACAACAATTTAAAATATCACAAATAGAAATTGTATTAAACAAGTTATACAAATAAATTATACATTAAAACCTTCCTTGAATGTAGACCTATTAATTCGTGAAAACTGTACTAAAATCCATTGGGTGCTTTTTGAGTTATGCACATACATACAAAAATATGGTTCTGTTTTCCTTAGTATATATATATATATAAAAGCATAAAGATACTGTGTGACTTACTAATCCAACTATAAGCTTCCGGTTTTTAGTTTCGTCAATTGTAGAAAAATAAATAAAAAAGTACCGGATAAAATAATTAATAATGCAAAACTCCGTTGTGTGATCAATAATAAATTGTTGATATTTCCAATAAACTTAAACTAGGTGTACAGCCCTACTTAAAATACTATGAAGTTGAACGGTTGTAATGACCAATAATAATAATAATAATAATAATAACAATAATAATAATAATAATAATAATAATAATAATAATTATAATAATAATAATAATAATAATAATAACAACAACAATAATAATAATAATAATAATAATAATAATATTAATAATCATATAAAATACAAAATGTGGTGTAAAACCTACTCACAAAGTATCGTAGATATATAAATACCGACAATAGTCAATAGGGATGATGAAGAAGATGAACAGGGTGACGGATGCCATATAAGGCGGACGATAACGCTGGTACTTAAAATTCTAATATTTACTAAGAATGAAGACAAAACATTAAAAAAAGTTACAATTTATGTCATGAAGACGACGCGCGCACGAAACAACGTTTAGAATACGACTTTTAAAATTATACAAGGTTGCACGTGCGCACGATTGGAAGCCGTATGAATCGGGTGGCGAATTATCACAATAATGATACGATTGATACGTATATAATTAAATATGTACTCAACAGATACAGATATATTATATTATTATATACCTATTCTGGACTAACAAATAATTGTTGTTCAGAATAGTTTTTTTTTTTTTTTTTTCATATGCAGTGATATTGCGCGACCGCGTCGATAACTCTCGTCGTCCGCGAGATCGCGCACGTCAACCGGTTTGGAACGCTGGCGCGACGGCAACGCGTTGGCGATTGATCCGGTGCAAAACATAACTCTACGGAGGCTCTATTATGTCTTTGTAGACGCACCCGGATAAAACCATCATGTTATATTTTTTATTATTAATAAATATCTAACATTAAGTTTACTTTGTTTGTACTATAACCTCAACCCGACAGTACCAATCATTGAATTTAAATTAAACAAATCCATTATAATGATACATGACCTATCATATGAACGAGGTGCACTCCACTGTATAGTAGAGTGAGTCCCCGTCCGGTTTTTTTCTTTTTTCGTTATTTTAATGTATGGTTACACCAAATACAGCTACATAATTATTGATGTCACATTATTATATTGAACCATGAATATCGTTAATAGGTATATACTGGATTTTTATACTTTATTGTTATATACTACCTATGATTAAAATTAACTTTAGTTAAACTCTTTTTTTTTTTTTTTAGTTTTTTAATTAAATTTTTTTTAAACGATGCTCTTATAAATGACTGAAAATATAATGATAAACAGCTTATGATGCATTTTTTATTAGAAAATATATAGTACATCGTTTGTAGAACAATAATTTAAACATTGTTCATATATTAAACATTTACTTTAGGTAGGTAGGTATTGACATGTTGTTTGGATACTAGAAAAAATTGTCTTCACCATTGTCCATTGCAGGTATCTTTATCACCACTGGTACCAAATTGAAAAAACTTCAAAAAAATTTCATAAAACAAAATATTTGTGGAAAATATCAAACTTAGAATTTTTATTGTTTTAGAAACAATATTCTACGACCTACGTACTCAATAATCACTGATAATATAATATTTTGACGTAATAATTTCAATTTAAAATATCATTTTATATCACGTTTTTTACCTTTGGTGTACAATTAATTTTTACATTTAAAGCATAAATTGTAATTATTTTTGACGTTCGGACTTATAAAAATCTACATATACAAACTTTAAGGGTGTTATATTGAAAATAATTATTAAAGAACTATGTTTTCATTAATTTTCAATTGAATATACAATTTTATATGAATCCTTTGTTATCCTTCATTTAATTTAAAGTATTATAATAACTCTTTTTTTGATGATTTGCGTTATTTATGTTATTTTAAGCCTTTAATTGGGGGTTACTATTGTTATCTATTTATTTTGAGTGTTTTGATATTTTATTATAATAATACAATAATAATAGATTAATAATGACTATAGAAATTATATTATAAACGAATTCATTTAATTAGTATATGTCAACATTTTAATCAAAACTTGGTATTCAATTAAAATATAGTATAAAATAATGTTATCCACATAAAATATTTGTATTTAAATGTCTCTACCTAATCTCTGATCTCGACTAAAGGTTGAAACACCAAGCCATCCAGGTCAACAGCTATAGATTGTAAATCGTCCGACTTACAATTTGTCGTATACATAAATTGTGTTTTAAATATCTACAAAGGTTCTTTTGCTTTGTACTTATATGATTAAACCTGGACCAGAACAAGGATAAAAGGGTCGGTGGCTGATCGAGTTATGAGAATTATATGAGTAAGAAAATAATTGTTACAATATCCACGAATATTTCGATAGCAGTGAATAAATTAGTGAACAAGTACGAATCAGAGCTGTGAAATAATAAATACGCAGGCATATGGTGTGTTCTGAAACATATTATCCGAAACGAAACTTTTGATTTTAATATGTTTGAATTGTTAGTATTATGTCTGTTAAAAATTGTCTGGATATCAAAATAAGTGTATATGCATACATTAATAAAAACCAAAAAATTAATTACTAACTCTGTTCTAAACGTTAATCATTAGGCGTATTACCTATATATGTTTTTTTTATTTACATTAGCCTAATCGTTTCATTTGCAATCAAACTAGACTGGACTGTACTATCTAACTAGTATTTACAGATTTGCGTCTAGATAACAAAATGCAAACAAAATTGAAATAAAGGTAGTAGGTACTAACAAACCTATTACATTTATACGTCATAATCGCAAAAGAATAACAAGAAGAAAAATAAAAATAAAATGGTGGTGAATTTACCAAGAAGAAAAGAATGAAGTGCCCTGATTATCAACCACCGTACCGTATCGTTCTGTAGTGGTTCGTTAGCCCCAAAACGAGTACTGTACGGCAACAAAGGACTTTAAGAGGATAGAGGACACGTGACGGTCGGTGAATTTTATCATTTAGAATGTCACTCAACGTTTTATATCCGCCTTATGTCTGCGATTAGCTAACGTATTACGACCGCGTGTTATTTTTATATTTTTTATTAAATAAAATTCTCGGCAACGACGGCCATTGGATGTCCAAGATAAGATATTATTTACAAACCGTTAATAGAAGGTTATATACAGGTGTTGTTTGGTAAATTATCTATAGAGTAATGGTGCTCGAGTTGGATGTTTACATTTTGAGTGTTATTATGTTTAATTCACAAGGATCTTAAATAATTGCGGTTATAGGTCATGGTAAGTTTATATTGAACTAGGAGCTATATAGGCAATTAATTTACGTTGTACACATCAGTTGCACTTCAGCACTTGCCAATCAATTTTGCATATGGATCAAAACATTAATAATACGATATAATGAAATGTTTGCTCTAAGGCTCTGGATATTTTTGGTGTATTCACGAAAATAAATTTATTATAGATATAATGGTGATTGTAATTACTTAATTATGTACGGTATTATGTTACGATATTGCAACGAAAGACAAACCTTTTACTCTTCTCTGGATTTTTCAGCGCGGCATGCGGGAAGTTGTGAGGTATATAATATTATTGCCTCCGTCGGTTTCTTTTACGCGCATCTCTGTTCCTTTTCTTTTCCTTTTCCTGGAACGTAAATTCTTCAGTTGTATAACACTGAACTCGGTTTTTTTTTCCACATAATTTTCATCATACAGCCGAGTTTTTATGTATTTCTGTTTCAAAGTTAGCCTATTTAATATTTACCTTTTCGAGTAAAGTCTGTCCAACGTTCGTACACGACTGTTCGAAGTTTGCACCGTAATATTATTATGGTTTTTGAGTTTCTTTTATATCTTTTTTCTTAACATTTCACGTTGCTATTAATATCTGCCAGTAAGTTCGCGTTTTTTGGTAAAACATTTCGCCCAATGTGAAACATTTGCAATGTGAAAAACTACATTTTTTTTTCCTATTTAAGTAAAAGTACCGAACGGTAGCCAATAGCCGCATGCAGTTACTTATATATATTTTATACACAATATACATACATAAAACATAATATGCATTCGAATTGAAAAAGTCAAGTTTATATTTACAAAACAGATATATTAAAGCAGTGGACTCGCTGAATTCGATTGAATAAATATTTCGACGAAAAACGGAGTGCTTATCAGGCATCACACATTTTATTTTGTTCCATACAGCCATCTCCCACGCACACTGAATACACCGTATTGTTTGATTATACGCAGTGCATGTTTGTGTTTGTCCATTGTCATCTAAACGGCACAAAAACTTTATGTCCCTTTTGTTTTTCGAGTGAACATGAACCACGATCAAATATCAATCAACAGTTTTAACGAAGACATAATGACATTGGGGTGCCACAAAATAAAATATAGTTTTATAACGGACTTTTTATTTGTTCACTTGAGTTTTTTTTTTTTTTTAAGCGTGTTTATACGTATGTAATATATTGTATATGTACGTAAACTATAATGTTTATACTAACTTGGCGATTCGTTTTATTTTTATAGACAATCATTAGATTATCATTTATTGTTATTAAATTAAACGAAAACCAAAAAAAAATCGTTTTTTTATTTTCCTTATTCGTAAACATCCTTGTATTTGTTAGTTTATGAAGCAATTCCGTAATGACTTTCGGTCATTATTCGTAATATTCATATTGTATAATATGTTCTAATAATCGTATTTTGAACAACACAATTAACTAAAAAACTGCGTTCCCCCCTCTCACTGCTTCCGGGTCGTATATTATGACTTATGTACATCCATTTTTTTTTTCTCAACAACTACAACAGTTTCTGCGAGTAAAGTGCATATCCAAACAAAATTGATTGGATTGAGCGTTGTAACGCTGCTTCGAACTTTAGTTGTTCACTTGAACGTTTAAATCTATCCGGAAGGAAGCTTATATTCAAAACTTCTGTAGATCCAAAGGAATTCTGTCACTTTTTGTTCACTATATACATTCATATATCATATGTATTACCATTGATTATATATTACTTTAACATATAATCAATTATATTACCTATAGTGTCCAATTATCTTAAGTGATTTTAAAACATTTAATATTTCTCATTTTATTCCAATCTGAATTACACCATCATGAAATTAGGTTTTTAAAAATGGTGTGTTACATTTTGAATAAAATTTTTATTTTATTTTGGAATCTTTAATACTTTAAAACTTGTTCATGAAAATTGTTAATATGGAAATTTTAGTACCTACAGCCTATGTGTTTCAATTTAGTACTTTGACCGAAAAACATTGTCAAATCATTGATTTCTATGTATTTATAAAAGTATTATGTTTATTGGTAAAATCTCCCTATTATAATTTATGTGCATATATTTTCTCTCCAACAGTTATATTGTGTGTATTGCTTTAGAAGTTATTTTGTGTTATGGCTACATAAGTTAATATTTTCAATTGATAATATAATTATTTTCAAAATAAAATACATAGTTATACATAAAACAAGTAAATTGAACGGTCCGTGATTGAATTAATTATTAATATAGATTAGTAAAGATTACTCTCAGTTCAGTTTACATAAAATCGTATTAGCTAAAAATAATCGCTGTAATTCAGCTAGACATTTTTTTTTTTTTGTTTTACATGTCAGGTTAAAATGAAATTAATTATTAAAATCGGTTGGAGTAGTGGTGCCATACGTATAGTGGAGTAAAGTCTCCTATAGTACTACAACAAGTCTCTATTTTTATATATAAATGGATTATAGATATGATAGAACGCAGTTACATTATAAATTATACAATTTAATTAATAATAAATTCGTATTCCTTTAGACTTCAATTTGTTATTTATTGCATTATTAAATATATATAAAATTTATAAAACGCAATTAAAAACCGCACTTTTGTAGGTACACGGCATATGTCATTTACTATTCATAAGCTTATTGATTAAAATCTAATATATTGATTATTCTGCAGTAAAAAAATACTATAATAATATGCAGCTCATAAGCTTCGTTGTGGAATGTTGAAAGTGATGGATGATGATTTTACTGTTAAATTAACAGTTAACATCGATGTGAAAAATAATAAGGTAACTAAATCAAAATCGATGATCATAATAGACGTGAGTAAAAAAAATGTTCTCTCGCACAAACATAGTAATGGTTTGACATAAAAGTATAATATTATTAATAAAGTTTGATTCTTTTGGGCTAAATTTATAAGGGATCGTTTTAATAAAACGTAAGACGGTTATTTGTTTTAAAGAGTTGGTTTTTTATCAATAATAAATAAATAAAACATTACGTTAGTGTTAATGTTAATTTAAAACTAGGTTAATTCACAGAACGATACAAAACGGTAATGTTTATTTAATTTAGAATACGTATAACACTGAATTAATTAATGCGGAAAGAAATATTTAAAAGTAATTAAATAATTAATTAAAACGTCATAATCCGTCAGTAGCGAAGTGCGAAATTATATTGCACTACGAATAGTGATTAATATCATAATCTTGGGTCAGGTCTATCAATATTAATTGCGAACAATACTCAATAAATCAATAAACGATTAATCCATAGACAAAATGTCAAATATCGCTTTGTATTTACGGTGCTAATGTAATAACAATATTAAACTTAGTTTGGCATGATTAAATCACGATTGTTCATCAGGCGGGTAAGCCGCACGGTCTCCGCACCTACTAAAATACCCAGTACTTGTATGAAAACTTTAAATATTGATTAGCTTTAGGGTAGACTATTCAGTAATTAGACCTATCCATATCTATATATCGATCCTCATCAACACATCGGTACCTATATTTAAAAATATCGATTTATGAGTTAGTATTGAGTATAGACTAATAATAAAAACAAAGATAAATATATTCATATTATTGATCGTCGCTAAATACGCAAACTATTTAAGTTTTTCGATTATTCGATTAAATCTCATGCAGTAAATTAATACCCATTGTCTAAATTATATTCATATTTCATATAGTTAATAAGTTAAATAGTTTAAACATGAATATATAAAGTAACCCGATCGATGAAGCCAATAATATAAATATCTTTAATTAAACGCATTATGAATAATATTGCTTATTTCAAAATAAGAATATTCAAAAGTCAAAAGTATAGCTCAAAAAATAATGCAACCCTCTTGGAGTCTCAAGAACACGATTGATAAAAAAAATAATAATTAAATGAGTGGAATAAAATGTGTTATTTTGGAATGAAAACTATTTTTAAGCAATGAAAAACCATCAATAGAATATTGTTGTTTCTGCATCGTAATAAAATAATATTCCAAAAAAATTCAAAAAACATCAATATTCATATTGATTATATTATAATAATAATACAGTTTTATTGTTCGCTGTATTTTTAGGGCTGTTGTTATTGTTTGTAGAAATCAAGATAACGATTTCAAGATAACAGTTTTCAATATTAAATCCCATAAGCACACAACCACAGAATACGTAAATATGACAGAACCACGATTGTTAACGTATTAATAAAATTCGTTTTTAAAATATGACGTAATATTAAACAAAAACGATATCATACAGAGTGGTCCGCAGCCCGCCACCGTTTGTATATAATAATATTAATAATGATAATTATTACGCACCCATCACATAGTATTTTGTTTCGACCATGTCATTATTATTATTATTTTATATTTTTAGTTTCAACGCCTGCTTACACTCGAAAATAACGTAATAATAAGAGCTCGGATTTTGTAGCAAAATAAATCCTTAAAAATATATTTTAAGTAGCCAAAAAAAGTTAAAAAAACCATTTATTAAATTTAATTCTAAAAAAAAAATTCAACTACACACACATCAAATTAAATATTAAAAAAGAATTTTTGACAATATCGAACAAGTTACTTCATTAATACTTATTTTATTGGGTGATAATATATTTTTATACATAGAAAAAGGCCTTTCCACGTCAACTGATGTAATTGGTGAATATTTCATATAAACTAAATCATTTACATCATACTTCTCCACTTTTATGTGTTCATACTATGAACACTATTGATTGTTTGAAGTTCTACCCATCCATTATTTTTTGAAAAAACACGATTTCACTTTTCTAAAATCAATTTCACTAATTCACCATGAGCTTATTACTAATAATATAACACGCGTCATGACAATGATGTACACCAAATACTGCACGAATGTCGTTGTGTACGCTATCGCCTGGAAACGGGCCGGAATGAGAACGACTGAAACATTCAAACATCCAACAATTGAACAATGATTATTATTGTTCATTGTTCAAAATAATTACCGAAAAAAATACGGGGGGCAGGGAGGGGGGCATTCACGGCGATTGAAACGTAAACACCACCGAAGCTTACTCGGCGTTATCTTATCTCGCCCGACGAACTCTGCGTTCCCATCACATTGGAAGGGGTTGACGGCGGCATTCCGATGACGGTCGCGTGCCCCGTGGGACTGGGGACCAGTACAATTTGCATTATTCGGCCACCGGTGTTGTTTATACGGTCGCGGTCGTGCATCGCGTAATGTAATATTACATTAATAAAAATTTCTGTCTCCGTAGCATTCGCGATAAATCGTTTTCTCCGTCGATTTTCTCCACGATTTTTCATCGGAAATCATTCCATCGTCTTCACGTAAGTAACCCGGTCAACATTCCTTTGGTTACTGCAGATACCGTCGTGCCACTCAATAACGTTATTGTTCCTATATAGTAAATTAAACTTATGGTTTGAACGCAATAAGACATTGATCGCGTGTGTATGATTAATATCATGTTTCCAAGTACCTAATAATAATAATAATAATCGTATCCATGCATCCGCGCGAACCGTCAAAAACTCAAAAATATATTATTTCAATGGTTTCCATTTGATCGTTGAGTCAGATTCAAATTTTCAATCCAGAGTAAACCAGCTAGTAGTGCGTAATTATTGAAGCGCGTATGATTTTTGTTTTTTGATTTTTGATTTTTTTTTTTTCCTCTGTCGCTTTTGATGAAATAATTTGAAAACGCTATTTAATATCTTTTTGAATTTCTGCGGTTATCACATGATCCAGCAGCAGACCCCGATAATGATATTTGCGCGAAGGACGTGAGGGAGAAGACTTATAATATGGCACACGATGAAAACTTAATACGAAGGGGATTGAAAACGGGTGCGAGTTATATTATATTATACCAATCTTCATTCTCAATCATATATTCTTGTACCGATCGAGTGAGTAATGCGATACGACTGGCGACAACTGTTTTGAATTCTTTAATAATATGTCTACTTCAGATCAAAACCGATCATATCACATTCCCCAATGTCGATATACACCTAACTCTTATGAATGTGATTTGAATGTTTAAAAAACATTTTGTGTGTTGATAATATTCGTAATCTAAATTTACATCATGTGGTCTGGAATATGACGAATTTAAATCAACTCACAGAAATCGTATTGCGCTTCTAGGTTGATCAGAGTATCTTGTAGAGGTTTAACAAAAATTGTAGACAGTAGTACAGTACAAATGTTATTTTTCGGTAAGGACGTTCGATTTTTGATGTAAATAAAACAAATTGTGTGTGACCTATTCGATATTTTTATAAAATCATCAATACCGCAGTCATCGATAGACGATCATTAATAAATAGTGTCGTATAGGTAGTTATATATAAACATAATATTATTGTTCGTATTTTAAAGTTAATATAGTGACATAACTAAAATTATAATCTATATAATTCGATTTCCATGTATAAACACATTTATAAATAACAATATAAAATAATAAAAAAAGTAAACAGTCATATCCAAATATTTGATGACAAATAGGATTTGGATATTGTATTTTCCTTCAGTTGACGATGAAAATAATATTGTTAGTTTGTAAAAAATTACGTAGATAATAGGTGTACATATACTTAAAATAATTATAAATTTCCGATTTTCTGTTGTACATCATGTTAAAAAATATAAAATACCTAATTTGCTCCGTGATTGTTATATACCTATAACTTTAAATTGCTTATACGGTACTTTGAAAAATGTTTTAACTACTTTCAATAAATTGTACTGGTATGCAGATCAATTACGAATATCCTTTATCAACGAATTATTAGATTTCATCTGATAACTGATGTACTGTACCTATACCTACTAAAGTAATATGTTTTTTTACGAATATGTATACAAAATATTCATAGAAATATATCATTGATTGTAAATACGAACTTATTAGTGTTTATAATTCGTTACTACGAGAATTATAGTAAGGTATAATGAAATTAATGATATTAACTTCAACAATCCGAAAGGACTTATACCCTTCAGGCTTATTACGTACAATATTTAATTATTACTTCAATGATTCAATAAATCATGTATAATTGTATTAAGATAAGAGTTAACTAAGTAAATTGGAATCTACTATTATTTCAAGTTAATTGTATTTTTTGCATATTTAAGTATAAAACAAGATGCACGTTTTTGAATAAAATATGTTTCATTTCAATTAATGAATTTTTTTTTTTTTTTAAAAAGTGATTTATGAACTCATTATTACTGCTGCATATATAACACTACATGACATCGGTTGTGTGTAATTATATTTGATACAATATTATTTTGTGTTTAAAATTAATTCAACTAACAAAAATATTAGGTAGGAAGGTACACAATAAAAATAAAAAACGAAAATCTCTCTGGCCTCTATAGGAGTAAGATGTTTTTTATCATCGGTTTTTAAAAGATGGTATAATTTTTTCTTCTTAATCTTGTTTAAAATAGATCATTCGTTATTGTATTTGTATAAAGTTCTGTTTATTTAGCAAAAAAAATTGAACTTTGCTTAAAACTATCAAACCACACAAATAAACCTATAATCAAAAAATTTAATCTTTTCCTCGGGAATTTCGTTAACTTGATGTTTTTCACTTGAGTTTAATATGGTATCATTACATTGGTACTCTACTGTATATTGTCATTTTTTACTGAGAATCATACAGCTAATTATTTATTTATTTTCACTACAACTTATGTTTACCAAACAAAATTTTTCTAATATTTGTGTTAGAAAATGCTAAAATCCGAATTCAATGTTTTAATTATTGTAATATAAATTATATGCTTGGTTAACTGTTCATTCAAATCATTGGTTATATGTGACGACAGTTCTATGACTCATAAGTTAAATGTGGGATTTACTAATATCAATTATTAAGTAATAATTATTACTAATAATAATAATATATTAATAATGTCTGTGTCCATAAATCAACATGGTTGAATTCTTTATGTTTATCTAGTCCGACCGATGATTGTTTTAATGATACAAATAATATTATTTTGTGTAACCGAATCTAAGTTATGTTAATTGTTATAATTATTTTTTATTTATTTTTCAAAAATATTATTTATTAAAAAAATGGTCTTTACAATTGTTAATTTTAAAACAATAATTTTAATAGTCAATTTACGAGCATTAGTTTAACAAGCTGTTAATGTTAAGGTTATCGAATCTCAGCTCTTCGATAGTTTTCTGTTCATGTCGGTGTGATTCTGTAACCACTGTAGATGTTTTGGGTATTGACGGTTACCTTCCCCTTCCAATTATTACGGCAACACATACTCATACAGTGTACCTACACCAATCGATTAGATAATTAATATGTAGTCCAATCGTTATATTGAAACCAACATAAATTAGCATAATCGATTGGTATTTAAGTTTTCGTATTTCATATATTATATAGTTATTATAAAATCATTGAATAATATCGACGTGAGTAAAGTTAAAATAAATGTCACAACAAAGGATTTAAATGTTATAAATGCATGAATGACAGGAGACATTTCATGTAAACATTAATCTACCTAACTTATTTTCAGTACTAATTATAGTTTTAATAACTATCATGATAATACGAGATATGAGAGTCGGTATCTCAGTTAAAATAAAGTTGAATGACAAATGAATAAATATCTTCCTATATAAAATAGGAATAATAAATAAGGAATAATATAATATAATGTAATAGGAATATAATAGTTCTATTATTCTGTTTTAGATTCTGAACGGAATGATGAATGTATTGATTTTACAAAGATGTGTGTGTGTGTGTGTGTGTGTGTGTGTATGTATGTATGTATGTGTTTTTCTTTTGTCTGTCATTACGTTTTGGAACAATAAAAATATTTTTATATCATAATACAGCAACTTTTTGAAAAGAAAGTGAATACAGTTGATACTTTGGGAAATAAAAGGTAAAAAATTTCCAATAGTTTTCAAAAGCGTCGGGAAAAACCCACAAAAAAAAAAAAAAAACTCAAAACGGATATTTTTTACGTAAAACCACTTTTTGACAAAATCATTTTTTTTTTTTATTTTGCTTTAACTCAAAAACAAAAAAAATTAAATACATGACATTTTCAACAAATGTTTATATTAGCATTTTCTATATACGGTTAAGTTTTCGCAGTCTTTGACTTTTTTCACCTATTAATTAAATATTAATTTAAATAGACAATTGAAATTTTCGATTTTTCTAATTATTTTGTTTTGAAATATCGACAAAATAAGTTTTTCTGTCCAAAAAATCTTCAAAATTTAATATAAAATTATATATATATATATATATATATATATATAGTTTACTTATTGCAATTGAAAAAAATCAAAAACCATTCGTCATACTATTTTTTTTTTTTTTTATTAGGTACTTAAGTTCAAATTTTCATGAAATATGTCAGAATCGCAATAATTTGCAAGCTATTTTATAGTTGAAAATTTATAAAAATTTCTGGTATTTATAATTAAGATTCAAAATTTTAACACAAGATTATCCACAAGTTTTTCTTCAAATGACATTAGAAAACTCTGAAATTTAAATTTTTACAAAGTTGCGAAAAATAATGATTCATTCCCAAATGATTTCAGACATTTGTTATTCTTCTAAAAGTAAAAGTCATAGAAACTTGAACATTTTACCAGCTATTAAGATTGGTATAATCTTCAAATAATCTTCTCATCAGAATGTTTTAAAAAATTAGGCTATTTAAAGGCATTTGAAATATTCAACTTATTAAATTTCTTTCTTACTGTTATTCAAAAATGATTGAGATACATAGTCACAATTATTTTTTATTAGCCTTTGAAAAGCGAATATTGACATAATATATACCTATTATAGATAACATTACCATCTCCGTTCAGAACAGTTCTTCGTATTCAATGATACCAATCGTTGCATACAAATTTAATACATCAATTTTAATGTCCTATCCTATGAACGAGGTCCACTCCATTCCCTAATGTACAGCATAGCGAGTTCCCGTCCGGTTCTTTTTTTAACAGTAAGTACAGTTAGTTATTAATTATTACAGTGTATAATATGTGAATTCAAATATTTAAATGTAATAATATGGTACTGCAGTTCCTAGTACTAAGTTAATCCAATGATAAAATTGTAATTATTCTAATGCGATAATTTCAATAACTTTGTATATATCATTATAGCACATAGTGATCATTGGGTTTGATGATTGCAATTTATTTGCAGTGTAGTGATGAATGATGATAATAAACTATCATTTTTATTTATCTATTCAATTATCGGATTGTATTGGGGTTTTTTTCCAAATGCAATTATTTTAACTGTTTTATTTTAAACGTAATATTTTATCATAACGATTATTGTACGAACGTACCCGTTGCAGTAATACTATATATAATAAAGTGATGATGTTGGATGAATATAAAAAAAATATACAAAAATAAAAAAAAATAGTGCGTCGAATCGTGTGAATAACTACCTCGACTATAATAATTGTTTACCATTAACCCGATAGGTACCTATCTACTTTATTATTATAATACCAACTCTTTGTGCTATTTATGGGCACATGCTTCTCATCGCATGTGCTTTTTTCTTCGAAAACATTTAAATATATTCATATTAAACGGTGCACAATTCTTACGTGTTAAAATATATTATTATGTTCTGTAATTGGTCGTTGATTACGACAATAATTGTGAAAAAATATGCGATCCGGATTGTAATAAAAACCGTTCCGCTGTAATACAATAGACTTAGACGAGTTGGTGTCTATATGTCCCCTGTATTGTGCTATTAAATCGGTACTTTTCCAATAAATGAATAATATGTGTCTTCAATTTTATAATAATATACATCTATGATAAGAACGTGCATTGAGAATATTTTCAGAAATCCGATTGTTCATGTTTATCTGAAAACATCAATTTTTCTTCTCGGTTTCATTCGCCGCCGTCCAAACAGTTACATTTTTCAATCAACAAATCTCGCAATAATATTACACTAGATACCATTAATTCTGTATCTGATGAGCTACATAAGGTACGACATACTCCCGAACGTTAAGTACTACGGAATGTTCTAATTTCCAACTTTTTATCAAGTTATTTTCTAGCTGCACTAAACCACTAAAAAAAATTAAAACCGCTCATATTATATAGGTTTTTCTTTTTAATCGAATTCATTTCTAAACACTTTTTACGGACTATTATGTATAGGTTCTCTTCTGTCTCTAGCTAATCTTAGTGGGAGTGAAAATATTTCCAACTAAATGTCTGCTCTTCAAAAATATTACAGGTAGATGGTATTATTTTGATTACGACACGCCCACGATCCACACCATTAGCTCTATTGCAGCTGTGTTCACGTATAAATATTCGAGAAATGTCATGTTGGTACTTTAAATAAAATATGTATAATCTATAAAAATGACAATAAATGTTGTATAATCGTCCGACTTATAACGATTCATGACTTATTTTGTAATTAACGTTTTCAAGAGCTGTAGCATTATTCAATAGTATAATAATATTAATAACAATGGAACTCTATTTATACATTCAATCACCATAATTAGATACATAATAAGTTACAATAACTATTTAACTATTTAACTATTTAAAACTACTCTATAAGATTTATCACTTTTTTAATAGTTAAGTTAATGATTTTAAATGTCAATCGAAAATAAAAATTAATTACTGATTAAAAAAACAATCGTTTTAAACTAACCTAATATTTATAAATAAAGTGAAAACAAAAATAATTCAAACTAAACACCATGAAAACCATTAATGTTTTAATTGCATATATTTACAATATTAAGTCTTAGCAAGAAAATACATATTTTGAAAATAACTTGTTATATTTTAATTAATAGCCGAGTTCAAGGGTTATATCCATTTATGTTATCTGATAAAATGTTTTGGATTAATTAAACATATTCAATTTAAAACAATCAATACTATTAGGGAACATTTTAATTAGTTTTAAATTAAGTTTGAAAAGATATTAAGTTTCTTTTCTAAGAATAAAAGATTATTTTCATCCTAAATATTTTATAATTGCTTTAATGCAGTAGAACATTTTTAAATTAAAAATCACATTAAGATATAAGGTTAGAAGTAAAACGTCAAACTACAATAAATTTAATTAATTCACTGAATTTCTTTAAAACAAAATATAGAAAACGGAGAACTCCTATTGACTCCTATAACGGGTGACAGGAATGGGTGATATTACTTTATTGGTCTTTTAAATTTGAAACCCATGCTCCATTGCCATCGAAAAAACGAGTTTGAGTGGGTCTGGTGGATCAGTTTATATTTTCAAAAAGGAATACTAACATATATAATATATTACTAAGAGTACCCGGAATATTTTTTGTGATGCTATGACAAATAAAATAACAAATAAATAAAAATAAAATTGTTTGCAGTTTATTACACAGTTTTTTCTTCTTTATTCGGAAAATTAATTACTAAGAAATTTCAAAAATTAGCTTTACAAAGTACAAACAACATTAAATTACTTTAATGAAATGTTTTAATTTTGTATACATTGGAGCACCTTTTCTGGTCAAAATCGTCTAAGTACTTAATAAAAAAAAAATAATGATAATAATAAATAAATAAATAAATAAAAAACATCATACATCATGATAAAACTAATACATTTTTGTTTCACGTAGAATCTCAAAATATCTATGTATGTTTCTGTTTGTTAGTATTTTCTAATAATATTAGGCTCATCATGCATTATTTGCAAATATGAACTTAATACTACACAAATGCATATTGAAATTATTATTTATGTATTTATTAATAAAAAAAAGGACAAAACCATTAGACTTTGCCTATTTAAAAAATTCGTATGTTTGAAAACCTCTTGATTTTATATTAACCTTGTCGTAAAAAACATAAACGTACTATTAATGTATTATGCAAGTTTTGAAGTGATTATTTTGTTGTAAAATATAACAAAAATAATATTTAAGGTAATTATAAGTTCTACAAAATTAAAATCACTCATAGAAAAATTCTATCACCTGAGAGAGTATTTAATTTTCATTATTATTGCTTAGAGTTTAAAATTGAATTTATCATCTCAAGATTCTCGATGACATAATCTGAACTTGAAGGTGCAACACTGTACTAAACATTTCATTAAATAAATATCAGTCAACAAATTAACTGTACATTTCTTGTGCTAGCATTTCCTTCAATAAAGATTATTATTATTGTTATTATTATTATAATTAAATTACATTTGTGTTCGTCATTATTCACGAGCAAATATTATTCTGTATCAAACATTATTCTATAATTAATTATTTTAAAAGTTCATAGCTTATTGAATAAATTAATTATTCTCATAAATTGATTTTAAAACATGTTGTTTTTCGAACATTAAAATGTTATTGATTTATTTAAATGCAGTGGTTAGTGAGCAAATAAAGTTTGTTCAATATTACTGCTGAATTAAAAAAAAAAAAAAAAAAAACGATTACTACAAATGTTCAATCACTCTAGTTTGTAATTCGTCGCTAGATACTGGGATGTTATATTGTTATTTTTACCTGACGTTGGAAAGCAATGATTAACGATTATACGTAGAAAACGATTTTAGGTGAAGTTGTTTTACTGTAGTGTTTATATAGAATGCTTTTAAAGTTTTAAGCACTCATAAAAATAATTTATGTGTTAAGGTTTTTAGAATGTTTATAGAACACCTACAATAATGAATTATACATGAGTAACCTCGTATTTATATACTATGTCTCACTAACCAGAACAACGAATTTTAATTGAATACAATATTTGTAACAATTTACTATACTTAAATAAAATCACTATTATTTTATTAATTATAAAATTAATAAAATCCCTGTTTTAATCTATTTAGATATAATACAGTATCCTATTTCCGTAAAATATAAATAATACGAAATAAAAAAGTTTATTCAATTTTTTGTTTAAGAAAGTACTGCTAAATGTATTTGTCATAGTAGACTTTTAAGTTCTAATTTCTAACTGTAAGTAAAGTTTTACCAAACATTCAGCACAAAAAAAGGATTATATCATCTTACATAAATATACATACATACTTAAATTGTCTAAACTATTGCTTTCTGATGTTTATTTAGTAATTTAAGATTCAATTAAATTATAATTATTTGGAAAATATGTCACAAAGCGTTTCATTATAATACCATATGGTTTATTATTTATTATTTTTTGTTATTATTTTGATATGAATCAATTAAGCTTGTATACGATTTAATAATTGAATAAATTGATTATTTTACAGAATATATCTATCGTTTAAATTAGAACATTCGCAATGGATTCGTTAATTACGGTAATGAACAAGTTACAAGACGTATTCTCGACTGTTGGCACAACACAAAAGGTTGATCTTCCCCAGATTGTCGTGGTGGGCAGTCAGAGTTCGGGCAAGAGTAGCGTGTTGGAAAGTTTGGTGGGCAAATCGTTTTTGCCTAGAGGTACGGGCATTGTGACGCGGGCCCCATTGGTGTTGCATCTCATAAATCCGTCGGAATTAGAAGAGGAAACGGGCAGCTCGAAAATTTTCAAAGATTGGGCCACGTTTCTCCATAAGCCGAACGTTGTGTTCCACGATTTTGATAAGGTGCGCAAAGAAATCGAAACTCGGACGGAAGAGCTAGCGGGTGACATGAAGAACATCACCGACAAGCCGATCGTGCTGAACGTGTACTCCAAGCGGATGTACAATCTGAGCTTCGTGGACCTGCCCGGTTTGACTAAAGTGCCGGTTGGCGGTCAGCCCGCTGACATCGAGTCAAAGATTCGGGAACTGGTATTAAAGTTCATCGAAAATCCGAATTCAATCATTCTCGCGGTGGTAACGGCTAATACGGACCCGGCCACCAGCGAGAGTCTTCACATCGCCAAGATGGTGGACCCGACCGGGGACCGCACGATAGCGGTCGTGACGAAAATAGACATAATGGACGCTGGTACGGATGCCACTGAGTTGCTATGCGGAGAGGTGATCCCGGTGAAGCTCGGTATAATCGGTGTCATTAATCGTTCGCAAAAAGACATCAATGAGCACAAATCAATTGAACAGTCTTTGGAAGCTGAGGAGAAATTTTTTGAAAAAATGTACCCTGCCATTGCGCACCAACAGGGAACCACCTTTTTGGGGAAAAAATTGCAGCACCAACTAATCAAAAAAATCAGAGAGACCTGTCCGGATCTGAAAAAACAGCTTTTCGAGATGCACACCATGTATACGATGCAGTTGAGAAACTATAAAGAGTTTACTAATAATTATGATCGTTCGCTGCTAGATTTGCTCACGCAGATTTCCGTGGCTTACGTGGCGTGCTTGGACGGGCAAGCGAACAACAGTTCTTTGACGAAACTCGACGGAGGTGCCGAGATAGCCAATTACTTCAAAACCGTTTTCAGCAAGGAAATCGATGAGATCGATCCGCTTTATGGACTGTCCAACGACTCAATTATCAACGTGATCAACAACGCGTCGGGTACCAACATGGGTGTGTTTATGCCAGCAATGGCATTCGATCATATTGTGAAAAAACAATTACGGCAGTTTGAAGGGCCATCATTAAGCTGTGTAAGTTTCGTGCACGAAAAATTAATGTCAACCATTTTCAGTTTGGACGCAAATATTTCTTATGAAATGAAAAAGTACCCAAAGCTTATGGAGAAAATAGTCGAATTATTACAAACTTCGCTGGACAAGTATAAGATCAAATCGAACGAGGCAGTTACTAAAATAATAAATTATCAAGAAGCTTTAGTTAATACCAATCATCCCGACTTTGTTGACGCCGTGATAGAGTCAGATGATTATAAAGAGTTATTTATGTATCCGGCTAACATAGAAGTGAATGAACGCCAAACACCTGTAGAGTACGAGAGATCAGAAGGCGATATTGATTTCGACAACTATCAAATTAATCGGGTATTTTCAATGGAAAAGATGCGTAAAAATGTGGAAAGAATAACCACGTGCGCTTATAGTGCATTTACTGAAACCGATAAATCCATTCAGCAATCTAGGGCTCAATTACTCACTTTGTTTATAAAGTGTTACTTTAAAGTGGTTAAAAAAATGGTTCAAGACATTATTCCAAAAACCATTATGTATGAAATGGTTAATAATATCAAACAAAACTTTCAAAAAGACTTGATATCCAAAGTTTACAAAGCAAATGACCTTAAAATGGGAGAATTATTACTGGAGTCTCAAGAAATTGTAGACGAGAGAATAAAAGCCCAACATCGATTTGATGCTACAGATAAGGCATTAAAGTTGATGAGGGAGATTGAACAACTTTGTCATGTGTCTAGTTAGTTTAGTTTTGATAATTTTTTGTTTAAATTCTATATTTTTTTTTTCTTTTTTTAACAAAACTTTTTTAGTAAAAAACTACGTTCAATAAGTTTAATATTTTTCTGTTGGGAGTTTGTCTTATATCTCAATTAGAAGAACTAAGTTATAAACATTTGTTTATTAATCCACATTACCATAATTTTATTATTATTTTTATATTTATAATTATACCTCCTGTGGTTCTATTAATAAGAAAAAGAAAAAAGATTTAATGATTTCATTGGGCAAAAATGTAAATATTATTAAATTTTAAATTTATTAATTTAGTTGAAATCGAATTGTCTATTGTATTTTTAAATAAAATTATACTTTAAACTTTTAAGTTTTAATAATATTTCAACATCTAAAAACCAAAATTACAATTATTAATTATGTAAATGTTACTATAACCATTGAATTTCATGTTTATATTTTTTATATAGATAACTTTTAAACTTGATTTATATAATCCTGTTATAATTATTATTATCATCGGCAATTAAGAAGTAAAGAAATTTTTATAATATTTCATGTCTCCAAATAATATTAAAGTAAAATTGTATAGACTTCAATTTAAATTGGTAGACAATGTATAAATGAAAACATTAAATGAAATATTCCTTTTGAGTGTTTGTATAGTACTATAATTATAGTAGTATATTAACTGTTGACAATATTCGTAAACATTATTAGTATATGAACCTTGGTTTAGATATATTTTATGTTGATTGGTGTGTTCTTATTTAATTTATATGTTGCAATATACAAACTAAAAAAAGGTGATTGGGCATTGGGCATATTAAACATGCAACATAAAATACGATTACATACAATGAATTAATAAACACCAAATATATTATTTTTTTATCGTTGATAAGATTGCTATAAATGCATCAAATATTAAATAATACGAATTCAACTTTTGGTACATAAAATGTATTTTGTATAACTAAACAAAAAATTCTACCTGTTCCAATTATATTAGTATTTCCTGATTTTACTGCAATTTAAAACAGATTATATCTATTTCTTTTACATTTTCCTGCATTAATATTTAAATATTTACAGTAATTTTAATGCATGAATTGATTCTTTGTTAGGTATTTACTAGTGTTAGTGCACAAATTATTAATATTATTTAATATGTAAATAAATTTCAAATTATGAATGTAAAAAAATGTTATCGGGTAAGTATACATTGTTTACACTAATTTCATTTTCACTTATTTTGCATTTTTTTAATGATTTTTCTTTATAGTTGGATGATTTAACATTATTCTTATTTACTTATGTTTAGGTACCTCACTAACAATATACAATCAGTATGAAAATGTATTGTTTCATAATTTATTACTTTCATGTTATTCTGTTGAGTTTAAAAATTAAATCGATATTATATCATCTTGGAAAATCGTACATATAATTGAGTATAGAAAAATATAATTTTTTTCGGTTATTTTCTTTATTTAATTATTTAATTAGACAATACTACGAAATCATTGGCCATATGCTGATACTAGAAATCATATATTAATAATAATTCGATTACCCGAATAAATGATACAAAAATATAATTAGGAACTTATACAATAATAAAATCAATGAGAGTCAGAATTATGTGCCTTTATGGGCATCAGCGAATATGTTGCCCATGAAAAAAAACGGAACTCTGTAATCTGCAGTGTTGTGCAATAGCTAAATTTAATTAGATAAATTTATCTAGATACCTTATCTAGATAAATTACACAATTGGTATCTACCTGTCATCTAAGATAGAAAACTTCGTCATCTATATTAATTTATTTAGATTGTTCACGAAACGAGTCTGAAAAATATACGATCATATTTTTCGATATTATTTTTAAAATTGTATAATATATTATATAATGAATTATTGAATTATACGTAAATATTTAGGTACCTAGTATTATTATTGTCATTTTTCGCTAATGTGTAGCACATAACGATTTTTATCGTTTTCTACGGGTTCCTGGTGTCTGGGGGAAAGGTTCACATTCGTGTACCAGTGCGATAGAATGCTTCTCTCGGTCAAGCATATTTATCAGTAACACGATATACCGAAACAAGAGCAGATTGAACGTAGTTTCTCGCATTTGGAACCACTGGAGCTAATCGCTGACTGATTTATACAGATATAAAATATTTGTGCATGAAAAATGTGAAAATAAAATATGCATCCATAAGCCCATAAATTATACCCTGTGACTTTTGTAGGTAAATCTGAAGTGATAAATTACCTATGTTCTTGCCTAAATTAAAACGTTCTTAATAAAAAATGTGTAGGTAAGATTTTTTTTCTATGGGGTTTGATCTGTATCTAGGCATTTTAACATTTATGTTCTTGTCAAACGATTTTGCTTATCATATAGGTATATCAGGAAATTATCTATAATAATATTTATTATCGATGTGTTATTTAAAATTAGTTAATATACCAACCGGAAAAATATAAAATTAAATCAAAAAATAAGAATCATAATAATTTCGACCACGTTCATATATATATATATATATATATATTTATCATTGTATTTTGAATGTACCCAATGAATAAACAGAGTCTGTTGTAATGTGCCATCAGTGCAGAAATTTGCTCTCGACCCTTTAATAATTATAATTCAGATCTTATGAAAATAGAACACTGCATGTTGTATCAACAAATATTGCATATCTCCCTTAAACATAATATGTATAAATAAGCGTTGACCTATTTCGCATGATTATTGGGATGGTCAATAGTTGCCGGTTTATCAATATTTTATGCAAATTATGGTTTTGAATTCTGAAAAAAAAAAAAAACATTAACCGCATCGTTTTTTTGTATAGCTTAACTTTATTACTTTAACGAATAATATCGTTTTTATTCTAATATTTCATAATATTTAATGCCTTATTTACACAGTGCTAAATAATATTATTATTAAGTATAATAAATTAAATTAAGAGAATAAAAAAATGTTCATCTCTTATCGTTAAACTGAAAATTAATATCCAATTATAATTTAGGTGGGACTTTTCGAGAGTATAGTTATTTTGTTATCAAATGAGTTGATGAGCTTTTGACTTTGTGTAAAATAATTGACAGCATGGTTCAGCCAGCTGATTAACCAATTAAGTTTATAGGAACGTCATTGGTATAGTTTACGAGTATAGAGAAGGAATTACAAATTATAACGTTTACAAGGTAGGTAGAACCTCCGCTAAACCGGAGTTTTTCATGTATTTATAAATAATTAGGAATGGCATAGTAAGTAATAAGTATATACATTGCAAATATATTGGGTGAATTTTATTTAATCGTAAGACTGTAAGTTATAGTTTTTCTTTATTTATTTAACAAAATATTTACGTATTTATAATATTATTTTATAGTTCTTGATATCATAGAGTTAGGTACCATTTAGAACGCTATTTATGGTATATAGCCAAATAGGTACTCTAATATCATTGTGCTTTTCACAAGATAAAACATATTACGGTATTGCCTATAACCAAAACTTATTATCTCAATAATACTCCGTTGTAAAACTACCGTAAAAGATAACATGTAGGTAGTACAACCATTATTTATGTGTTACACTGTAAAATACAATTTTATTTACGTGTTATTCTTAGAGTATAGTATATATTATGGAAAAAGTCAAGTACATGTATTATTATGATTACATAATATTTATGGGCCGAAAAATCAATGATACTCTATTAGTAAAAACTTCAGTTTCTTAATGAACAAGATTACAATTTAGTCGAATTAACTGTACCCATATAAAGTGTCATTATATGGTAATAACTCGAAATGTATTACGTAAAATATAAATGATGAACGTAAAACTTTTACTGTACAATAAATTACAACAATATTGTATGTTACACGTAGCGTTTACTATGATACGACGTGCATCGTTTTTGTTGTAAATTTAATTAACATATACATTTTTTGTTGTTTTTTTAATTAACATTTATTTGGCGTACAATAACACTATATTATGTATTCGTAATATTATGCAGTACAAGAGTGTCATTATTACCTATTGCATTCGTTTCACCGATTGTTTTACCAAACATTATTGAGTTCAAATGCCCATTGTGCAAATTTCTGGGCCGCGACGCTGAATGCCGTGATAATTTTGAATGAACGTACGCCGCCCGGGGTGTATTCATGAATTTCTATGAAATGAGCTTCTTTTTACGTGCCGTTTACCATTACAAATAATGCGTCTGGGGGACCGGCTTGGGTGTACCTATGTAGCAGGTAAATGCACGTGCCGCGCAGTTTCCGTTCGACCGGAATAAAAAACGCGTTGGATAGGAAAAATGAGTGAAATGAAAAGGCAAATCGGTTCAGCTATAAGAGAAGCAACCACCACGCGAAATGTCTGGGTTCTCTTTTAAGTAATTAAAATGTCTTCGGTCCGTGACGTTTTGTAAACGAGTACAATAATAATAATTAATTTACAGCGAACAAACACGTGCTGTAGCAGGCACCTATTTATAACATTGAAATACTAATAAGCAAAACTATATCGACGGCGGTTGACCAAAATCAATATTATAATGATCTAAACATAATAATAATAATAATTATTTATCGTACAAACAAATTCGAATGATCGACGTAGTAAACGTCGTGTAGATTGTCGCAAACGCCACGCATAGGTTTGACGTATAAAAATAGATAATATTGGGTTTCCGAATCTTAGATCGTCGAACATGTACAAATGCGGACACTGCCTGTAACTATCGATTGACTTTTTTCGGTGACCACGATAATGAGTATAGTGCGCTGAAAGGTTTTTATTCGAATGAGATACCACAGTATTTATGTTTATGGTATACACTTGAATTATACCACAACGAGCACTTGAGCGAGATGAAAGTACAACTCGAGACCTTTGAAAATGGTTTGTTTGCCACAAACGTTTCACTATACGTAAATACACATTATATTCACTACGATTGCTCATATACATATAATGTTAGGGTTTTTTCTTTAAATATATATATATGTATATATATATATAATACATCTTTTATTTTACATAAACCATCTAAAGTACAATTAGTACCATAAGTTTATAACGGTACAATAATGAATGGTTTGATGAAATATTTTAAGATTTAAAAATATTAATCAGTCATAGAAACAAAAACATATGATAAATATAATTTAATATGTAAAAATGATTTTAAAACTTTACATAAAAATAAATTATATACACGTGTCGCCCGAAATGGCTTACCACAACAAATTAATATTAAAATTAGACGCCCGTCCGTCACATCCTCGTGGGACGGACAGCCCCTATCTCATCGTCATTCCGTCGCCGTTTTAATTTAACTATACATTATTGCAATTTTGTCGTCTTGGCATAATTCTACTACTTCTCGGTCGTGTAACGATCGTGTTACTACGACGGTTCTTTATTTCTAGCCAGAGTGAATTATAATGTGCTTACCTTGCATAATTGTATTGCAATACAGTGTACAGCACTATTTTTTAAGACTACAATAATATAGTCATCTCAAGGATTTCATTATTATGAAAATAATATGCTATTGTAGGTTGTTTTCTTTGCTGTATTTTACCGCGCCATAAAGTGAATCGCATCGTTGGCACCAGTAGTAATACATTCATCTGTCACAGTATATGGTTGGCAAACGCTTCGTGTGTTTCGTCGTGAATGTAGGTGACACATATTACTAGTTCGATCGAGACTCGTACCGAGATCCAAGTTGTAGGCGTATACTGCACAATACGTCCAGTGCCCCATCGCGTGGCTGTGGCTGTATCCAAGTAAAATCGAGCACAGGACCTCGCACGGATGGCTTCAAACTTATCATCATACCGGCCGCGTAACGTACGTGCGCCGAAAGAAAATAAGCCGATATTCCAGTTTTTTTAGTTCAGGACCGCCGCCGCCGTGGATATAATCGTCTTTTGGGCTTGTTCGTATTTTCCATTTTTCTTCCGCGGGACGATAAAGCTTCGCGGTGCATATTAATATAAACAAATCGATATAATGATCACGTCCTCCTCAAAACCAGTATAATATACAAATATATTTAGTTATCGGATTCACACGCGCGTTGTTCTAAAATATTAATTGAGCGTAGTGGAGTAAAATATGAATTGTTGCGAGTACCGGAGGGGGACCGATACAGAATAGTGGCCGATAAAAATAGGATATCCAGTTTTTTTTTTCCAACAGGATATTTGATCCGATATATTCTGATGTAGTGTAGAATAAATAATATATAGTATAATATAATTAGAATTATACATATTATTGTTAGGTATACATAATATATTAAAGTATAGTTTTTAGTTGGATAAAAAACATGAATTAGAAGTATACAATAATTATTTTATATTGAACAAATCAAATGTTTCCCAATCATTACATTCTCTGAATATTTGATCAATTGTGTTGTTAAAATCATAGGATGTACAATGATATAGAATTTCAAACGTAGGACTATAACACAAATGATATTGAGGAACATGAATGATTATCACTTAATAACGTTCGACTACGTTATTAAGGATTAAATAAAATCAAATTGACACTTCAATAAGTAGGATCAAAGTGAACTAAATAGCTCTAGTAGTCTAATCGAATTTCCATTGGATACTTCGATTATTTTCATTATCGCGGTTATTAGTCTTCAATTTCAAACATCAGTACGGTCATTTGCGGTTTTACAACGGTCACATAATATCAATTTAATGGACATCGGAAAGAAAGCATATCATTTAACATCTACAATATATGTATAATGTATATCGTATAAATCATTCGCATGTGGCCACATTCAACCGTCGTGATGTATTTGTATTTTTTTAATGGTCATCGCTGTGTAGAACTTGTATGACAACCAAATCGTAAGTTCGTTGCGAGGGAGACAATTTTATATGGCAAACACCTGTGGTCGGACCGAGAGAAAATGACATTTTTTTTTCCTACTTTATCCGACAAATGTTTATTTTTGTCACGTCGTTGATGATCGTGATGTATATATTATTATGTATTGTTCTTTATGCATATTATCGACGAACTACAATTTGGTACTCGGTATGTTCAACCTGTACACCAATCTATCATAAATACATAAAATATGAAATATTATGATGATTGTACGTCACGTGTAAAGCTGAGACACTCTGGCTCACCACTGGCTTAGTGTTTGACCCCTTACAGTTACTCTTAAACCTTCTTTTAACCTACAAAAACCTACCCACAGGTCTTCCCTAAAAAAAAAAATTAAACCAAAAAAAGAATCGTTATCAAATGGACACGGTGAATCGTTACACTTGTCATCTCAATATTTTATATTATTATATAATTGATGAAAACATGACGTCATAGTAATTATACGAAGTAAAAATTAGCCACGTTGTCTCGTGTTCGAACGCTTTGCGTGAAACGACGTCCACGAGTATACGCCACAACGGTTTGACAGACGGCGTATACCGGACTGAACGGCAGATGTGACCGACCATTTGTCCGGACTTGCCGAGATAGGATGCGAGATCCGACCCAAGGCATTTAATTAATTTATACGAAAGCTGTTGCAGGCAAATGAAAAATAAATGGCAAAAAATATATAATATATAATATCAAACAAAACATAACAATTATTTTACAACGCGCGTGTCTTTATATTATGAGTGCAAAATATTTTACTATAAATACCCTAGACAGTTAGGTACATCAACCGACGACGACGGACTGTTTTTTTTTTTTTTTTTCTATAAAATTGATGTATAATTAATGTGTATACTGTTCAACACGTTAGTATGTAGAAGCGATAACGATACAAAAATAATATTACATATTATTATATTATAATAGACCAGTTATATGTCATTTTTAGTAGGTACTAAAGCTCAGAACTAAAATATAACAATTTTAAATGAAATATTCAATTTTTATCGACTGTTGGTTTCGTTTTAGGCTTAATACAGTAGGTTGACTTTTCCACCGTCCAATATTATTGTATTATGCATTTTACACTCGGTCCAGACGCGATTCAATCATTGTTGTTACGGTTGACCGTTTTCGGACGAACACAGATGCAGTAAACATTGTATGCTAAAATAACAATGCACATCCCTATATCCGTAAATACATATTTATATAATTCACGAATATGAGTTTAACATAGTATACATAGTGAATTTAAATTTCGTTTGAACCGAAGGGTTTTTAAATATTATGTGATACAATTTCGAGACACTATTATTATTATTATATATTCACCGATAGTTTTCATAACGATGACAACAATAACAAAAAATATTGTTGTCGAAAGTTTGCACAAGAACCTTTTTTTATTATTATAACATTTAAAACCGATAGTTTCATGAAAAGAAGTATTTTTATTCTCACAAACCTGCACTACTTTTAATAATATTACCATTGAACCTACTATTTACAAAAAAAGTACAGTTTCATTTTGATAAATAATCGGTTTGATCTTATGAAAACTGATTTAATGATGATATAAAATGACTTAAACTTAATGGTCGAACAAAAAATACATAAACACAATTATAACTCGCTAGTAATGAGTATCTATAATAATTACTTCTCGAATATTGATATTATTATTTTTAGCCAAAAAACACAAAAATGTTTTCAATTTTATTTATTGTGACGGCGTTAAATCATCATTATAGTGTTATAACCCTTATTTTTAATTTAAATAATTTACTTACAATCTACAGGTATACTTTTAAAAAAAAAAAGTGAATTTGATGAACAATAAAAAAGAAATATATCACTCGAATAATTTGAGGAAGAAACAGTTTATTAACGATATCTCAGATACTTTTTTTATCATGGACGAAAACTTCTTTAGTAACTGCAGTACCTATTATTTTTATTGTGAGTGGTAATATATCCATAAAATAAAAGATTTTAAAGTAAAAGTTAGTGTAGAAAATACATTATTAATTATTGGTTATCTCATTTTATAAAATTGTCATTGTAATATAATATTGATTCATTTTCTTTTTTTTGTTCTAAAGAAGAGTTATTATTTATGATACAGCGTGTCGTTTTATTTTTGTGTCACTAATTTGAATTCATTTTTATTTGTGAAAAAGCACTACACAACATAGTATATTTTAAAGCTAGAATTACCCGTCACTACCAGTTTAGGTAAAAAAAAAAAAAAAATTAAATTATAGAATTTATTTTTACACAATATCCATAAAAATCTTTTTTGTTGTTTTATGGCATTTTAATTTTAGTTTTTTTTTTCCAAAAGATTCAACTGTGGACAAGGCAACATATTGTATTATAGTTAACCGTGACGGACAGGGATAAATGCAACCTTACTCTAGGGTTGGTACCAAGGGTTAGTCCTTAACTTTATCTATTGTCATATAGCAAATGCTATTCTTAACAGAAAGGGTGTGGGAAGTTTAGAATCTGCAGACGGGGTCAAATCAATTCTAGGAAATAAAATATACGCTGGTAAATTCCTTGCCCGGTTATATAGGCTCTAAGAAATGGTCGAAGTGACTCGAAATAGGTGATGGATGGATGCCTATATATTACGTTAATGCTTCTCATATATAATGGCATATATATACGGGGGGGGGGGGGTTGGAATTGAGTTAAGTCGTAGGTTTTGTTGTATAATTTTGTATATCCAAGAATTTACCCAGATAAATCGGTATAAGTCCGGATTTCAATATTTTAATTTTTACCACGGCCAGTTGGTAATACCTGGGTTTTAACTTCTGGTTATACTTTAATCATAACAGTATTATTGTAAAACTAATATAAAAAAAAATTCTCTGTAAAAATAATATTTTATTTTAAAAAATATGATTTTTATTGAATACACCAATATAAATCGACAATTTGTATAAATAATAAATTATAAGGGGGGGGGGGAGTGTATTATTTTTGACAAGTGAAGATATGAAAAATATAAAATTGTAAACTGTCCAAAGACCCTCTTTCGTATCACTACGCGATCCAAACGCGTCCACGCCAAAACAGTGTTCGTACATATTCCAACATTAATTATTATTTTCGTAGCCGATATTACGGGTATATACTTAATAAGGGATCAACTCGTATAATGTGCATCTCTTAACTGCCCCGGAATCAGGTTAGGCCGGCGAATCAACTATCGTACGCATAATCGTCGGCGCTAATGTTATGTGCGGGAAAATCGAAACGTTTCGTGGGTCTGGAGCATAAGTAATTTACAGGTAATACCCAAGGGTCCCGTGGTATTATACTTTATGCGGTAAAAACGCGCTAACGGTTAGCGGGAATGGTTGAACCGCACCATGTATTATCACCACGCACTTATAATATTATTATTATTATTATTATTATTATTATTATTATTATTATTATTACCGTTGGTTTTAGAACAATATACAGACGGCACCATACTATTTATATCGTTAAAATATTGGTAACGCCTATATTATAATGTACGTGAAACGTATACATAATACGTCGCTGTAATCGTGTTTGCGTTCAAATTGAATAAAACTACAGGTTTCCAGCCACACACCAACAACTTACTATTTATTATAGTCATCTTCTTGAGCGCCCTCAGCGAAAATTCTTGTATTTTGCTGTTCACATATTAAAAATCTATCATCAGTTGCATGACTATTCTCCTGTCCTTTATTTACATTTTAAGATTTACATCTTTCCACACTTGCTGACGAAAGAGCGCAAGCCAATATATTAACTTCCTTAATAAACTACTCTTGGATAAAATAGATTCTCTAAACCTTCTTGGTCACATAAACTTCGGAATTCCATCCTCCTCCTCTCGTAATTACCCATTCTATATTCCTAGAAGTAACATGAATTACGCTGATAATGAGCCTCTTACCGGAATCATACGGATTGCCAATGTCAAATCTTCCTTTTCTTTATCTTAAATTAAAAATAATTGTGAACTATAGTTGTTTATATTAATTACAAATATTGGTATATATTATTTCTTTTGTCATATTGTAAATGTAACCATTGGGCACCAGCCCCATATTTCAAATAAAATAAAAATTATTATAATCGTTTTCCGTGACGTATCCGTGTATGTAATATTATTCTGAAATCAGTAGTATTTCATGTTATGTAAAACGCATGGGCTCGCCTTGGAAACCTCTCGGGATCGGATGATGACGACAACGGCAATTAATCACACTGTTTACCGCCTGTTAAAAAATATATGTACTCACAACATTTATGGAAATGCATAATAACATGTATCCTTTTTTTTGTCGTTCTAGGACTGGACGCTGCAGATAAAATACGTTCAGCTGCGAGATGCCGGTCTGTACGAGTGTCAGATATCATCACATCCACCGAAAAGCATTTTTATCAGTTTAAAAGTTGTCGGTGAGTATCTGCGTGTTGTCCTATATTATTACGATAGTACGGCGCGCGCGTAAAAACAAAATAAAAATTGATAAAACACTCTACATTTAAATATTTTAATACGCTTACGATTTTTTGACTTCACTTTTTACTTACACTTCCTATTATTATTATTATTATTATTAATGGCATGATATTATAATGGACTGTAGAGAAAAAAAAGGAAAATTAATAATTAAATTAAAAATATGATAAATTATAGGAGGCGAACAAGGTGAAATACCTTTTTACACTCCGGAAAAAAAATTAATATATTTCAAATTTAATTATGTTTTTTTCCTTTTCATTCAATAATAAACCGTTAAAACATATTTTTTGCACATTTAAATGAATAGGTAAGTGTATTGCAGTACGCGGTGGACTCGATGAAATCACCGAAAAACATGACTTTATTCGTTTATCTTAAAAGTAAAAAAAAATTTAAAAACACAACCTGTGCAACACGATTGCATCCGTTATACCGTTTTACATCCAAAAACAACAGTATATATACGTTTTACAAACATACGATGTAAATATATTATATATTGCATAGGTACTGACTTGGTATTGTTCGTCGTTTCATTTTCGTACATTTTGTCAGTTAATTGATATGCAGATAACATAATTTATAATGGTCAGTAATCTGAGTTTAAATTTTCATTTCTTTATGATTATAAGACGGTTATTGTTTCGTAATAAGTAACAAGTTTTAAAATGATTCCTAAGTATCGCAATTGAAAATTATTAAAATTTACCTCATAGTTATTGCTTATGTAGGTTAATTGTGTACTTAAACGTATTCATGGTATATGTATTGGCAATTAGATTAGTTAGTATGAATTAGGTTACATTCCAATGACAATGTAATAAACCAACAACATTTCCGTCGTCATTAATTACCGCGATAATTCCTACATTTTAATGCAACATTATGTAAATACCTCGGCATAAGATCAATTACTACAATAATCAATACAACTGATACAATTGCCCTCTGCTTCTTAAATTTGCTGAACTTATGACATCATTAAGTCGATTTACAATCGCGATATTATGAAATTTTCGTAACAACTATAGTACACCGAAGAATGGTTCACCTCATAGTTTTATTAGAATCTTATTAATATTCAATTTAGAGTTATAATATATTAAAATTTTAATTTTAACAGAAATAGAAATTTCAAGGTATTTTTGCGGCCGGTTAATCATGATACAAATACAAATTTGACTGTTGTATTATAGTTCAAAGTGACCTATTGAATTAAACCGTAATAAAACAAAAATAAAAAAACAAAAAAATGTAATATCTATGAAGATTATATCTATTGGGATATCACAGTAGAACATCCTGTGTATTCCGCATCAGTATATTATATTTATTTAGACGGGGTTTCCGGTATTCAAATTTCTGATGTGATAAAGGGTTTTACAACAATTGTGTTATACTTATAATTTATTTACATACTGTAAATCTAAATTATCTGTTGTAGACAATACATAATAACTAATAACACGATACTAATAAAATATCAATGAACTTTAAAATGCACGATCGTAATCTAACTTGAGCCCACAATAAATCGGTATATTGTTGAATCATCATATTATTAATATTATACGTAATTTGCTCGATCTATTAAAGACGAAATAAATGTTAAAAACACACGCACGTACACACACACTTTTACATACAATATTTTTGGTTGAATTATTTTATCGACATTGTACGAATATATTATAATAATGTTTTGATTATACACATAATATGTTACACAGTGATCGTATCAATAATGATCAAGTAACATTCGAATATTTTGCAAAACGTCTTTTCGATAACACATCTAACAATAAGCTTGGTAAACGGGTAGTCGTGGTGGTGACTCGACGTCGCGTTAGTCACGTATATTCTGTCTTTCATAAGGAGTGCGGTCGAATATCTTTTAGATGAGCGGTTAAAAAAATGCAGTTAACTTATCTTTAAATGGAAAATATGTTTTTATATATTTTAATAAAGCTCGCTATACCGATAGTAGATTGCGGTTAGCAGATATACAATTATGATTATCTCGCTTATTGTTGGATGAAGAAAATATGCAATACAATTATGTTAATGTAATATTCTTAATTGGAGGACACGCGTAAAAAGGTTATAGGTATCGTAAATAAGATGTATAAAATTATAAACCCAAAGCTATAAAAATACGTTTATTATAAGAAAAAAATTCAAATAGCTCGCATATCTAATATTATTATACAACATTTCATGTGTCAGGAATTCACAAAAAGGATGCAAAAATATATGATTTTTTTTTTTAAAACAGTATGATCAAAATGGTAATCATTTTTAGCCGTACGTGTTCAGACGTATCATTGTAATATTAACTCCAATAGAAATACTAAAACGTCCAAATGAAATTCTCAACCATCAATTGTTGTATAATAATTATAAATTTTATAAAATGTAGGTACGATACGGCCAATTAACCAAAACGTAAGTTACGTGTTATATTTTTATTTCAGTATTATACCTTCATATTTTTTTTAGATTTTGGTGCGTTTGATATATATTATAATAATAATTATTATTTATATATTATAATTTGTTATTATTATTTTTTTTAACTTTTTATTTGAATTTCCCATAGATCTTTTAAGAGGTCTATGTAATTTTTCACCATTCAAGAGAAATGATAATCAAAAACAATGTCAAAAGCGAATTCAATAAAAGTTTTCGTGTCGTAACCGTAAATACTATCAAATTTAGGCACCGCGAACAAAACTAAACACAAAAATGCTGATACTTAATCAGAATATACAATACAAAATGTAATTTTTATAATAAATCTTTGAATAAAGGTTTAATACTCTACAAATAATTGGTAATTGAACATAATTAATGCAATTTTTAAACATCGAACTCTAATTGTGTAACCAAATATGTCTTCGATCGTTTTCAAATATCCTGAACTAAAACAAATCAAAGGTTTTAAATGTTATTCAATAAAGTAAAATAAATACTTACATTAAAATATATCATGTTGATCATAAACATAGGGAGACATTCAAGATATATATTACACTCTAACGTTGAACATAATAAAATTTTTGTTTGCAAATATTAGTATTGTTATAAAAACAAATATTATTTCTAAAACGCTGCTAAAAAACTCATGTATATTACATGATATAATATAGTAATTATATTAGTAAATAAATTAGTTTATAGAATAAACGATTGCATACATATCCTCGAAGTAATATAAAACACAATAATCTTTAACAGTCACCAAAAGTTACAAATTTCATCTATTTTTATTTCGTAATATAAAACGTTTCGCAATAGAAAATATACGATTACGGGGATCAAATACAATAGAATTGCGAAGACGCTTCTTATTGAGAAAATACAAAAATCTCCATCAATAAAAATGAGACGGGTTTCATCAAAATTCTCTTATATCGCACTTGAAATCATATAACAGTATGGTGTATACCTAACTATTTATCAAATCATCATAATATATACTTACTTACGTTATTATTTCCTTCATTTTTTTTATTGTGCGAAATAATTGCTAATTTTTATAACATAAAATCAGCTACCAAGCTACCTAAACGTATAATTGATTTTATTTGTTGCATATGTAAACAAGATTTACAAACATACCTGAAAATTGATTTCCAGTTCTCATTGATTGTACACATTAGTTACAACTATAATCATAACATCGTATTGTGTTTGTAAATGTTTGTGGACCATTTACGATTTTACATAATAATAAAAAATTTCATTAAAAATTTAATCGTATTGAGGTGACTTACCGTAACGGTGTCCCCGTGCATAAGCACAATATTGTTTGTCGTGCAAGGAGAAGGTACAGTTATAGCTACAACAGTTCTGTATACGGTTAATTCTAAATAATCTTAACCAAGCCCGCGGTATCGGTGTCATATAAATACCACTATTTAAATGGCCAAAAATTATGAAATAATAATAGCATAAGAACTGTTGGTCTTAAACCGATACATTATTTGTGTACGGAGTGAGATTTTATACGTCGTTAAAATAGTAATATTCTAACCGAATTACCGGACGGTTGCAATATTCCTATGAGTAAACGCAGTTGTTGTTTGTTGTTATTTTAAGTATATTATTTTAAAATTAAAACAGTTTTACAATCATTTAATACTGAAAACGCTTAGCAACTTTTATTTCATCCAACCAGACAGGTAAATGTAAAAAGGTTTCATGTTTACATACACCGTACATCGATCGACAGTATTGCCTGTAATCCTGGTAATCCTAAAAGTACCGTAGTTCAATCATATTCCTTAGGCTACTAACAATTTACAAGGCAATAGTTTGACAAATAATCATTATGTCTAGACAGAAAATAAAAATAAATCACTATACATGTTTTTGTGTCTTTTGAAAAAAAGTCTTAATACTCATTAATCTATAACGATAATAATATTTTGTTCATAACGCTTGTTCGGAGTTTTTCCTGATTTAACTAAATATTTTTCAAACACGTAATTTAGCTTATTAAGTAGGTACAATATTAAAAAGTATAAGAATCTTCAAATGGATTATCTTATATGCATCGAAGTAAATTAGAATTCGAAACATGACGAGGGGAACATAAAGTTAAGGAAATAATGTTAGAAATATCCAAGATGTGCTTCAATTATTTTCTTCTTTTTTTATGGGCATCTACAACAGCGGACATGGTAGCATCAAAAATATTCAAATAAAAGTATCCACGCATTATCGAATATGTATAATAAATAATAATGTATTAGTGCATCTAAAAATGAACACCACTATCGCTTTGGCGCCTATTTTTTGGAGCTAACTTTTTTTCGTCCGATTCATTTCGCAGCTGAAATGTAAACAAGTTGTTATATAAGCATTATTATTTCGTGTTTAACAATTATTGCAGTATATTACACACGCCGGACGGACGCTCGCATAAGCTTATCCACTTGAGTGTACTATCGAATCAACACCCCCCCTGTACATAATATAATACGCGTTCAACAGGACGCATTTTCAGGGACCAGTGAGCTCCCACTTGACATCAAACACGTAACAATTTTGAATGTACGAAGTATATTACGTCGAATCGCATTAAGTACTCAAGTGGTGTCGACTTATCTCCCTTGGAAACCCTGCAACACCACGCGAAACGCTGAATAAAGATAATTAAAACAAGAAATCTCACGTGTACACTAGCGTGAGGGTTACGAGAAGACTTTTTTCTTCTTTTTCGCACAACGCTGAGCCTCTTTGTAAACGTTAAACTTTAAGACATAGACGAATCACGATTTTAAATACTTTATAGAAATAATACAGTCTATAAAAAAAAAAAATAAAATAAAATAAATGCTGTGGCTCTGTGTCGTCGTCGTGTTAACCTAACCTATACTATACCTAGACTTATTGTTTTCATTCACTTTTTTATATTTTCGCATAAATCATCGAATTCCGAAAAACTATGCTAAGTGAAAATCCGTGTATCACGCCTTGTTATGTAAGAAAAAACCATAAAAATATTATTATTACTCCCAGAGCCTTTATTATACGAAGGTAGGTGATACGTGACAGAAAATTTACTCCACTGTTTAATAGGTGCACTGAGACACGTTCTAAGCGTAAACATTGCAGTATATCAGACGCAATGGTACAACTTTACTATACTTTCTTAATAGTATATGATTAATATTTTGAATTTATTCAATCACCTGTATTTATGTTAAAATATTATAATATACTAAAAATGAAATACAATTGCGTGTATTGTGTTATTTTATTATAAATTATTTAATTATATTCATTATAAAAAAGGCATTAATCAATACTAAAAAATTTCCGTCGAAATTAATTCAGTCGTGTAAAACATACTTAGGTAACTCTATATGCATCAAAAACATTAACTTTTTTTATAGCTTTTAGGAAGACTATTAAGCTCGACAATTAAAATAAAAATAAAATAATGTTAATTAATTAAAGTACAGAAGATAAAAATATGATATTAAGAATATATAAATAAAAATATATCATTATATACAAAAACCCTCATGAATAAAGGAGATAATGAGAATTATAACAAGATTAAAATTAGAATTTAGAATGGTGAAGGAAGGTATTGAATGGGATATTGATGGACCTAAGAGAGTTAATTAGGATATTACGTTTGATAAATCTCATCGACATATTTGATTAATATCAAATCGTTATAATGCCATATCTCTGTGAAGTACTATAATTATTCTAAATTAGAGTCTCGCCGAGTGACGCTACAAGCGATGTTTTGTAAATTCGTACTGTTATAGCAATACGTTTCACCACAAATTTATATTACAATTACGGAACACCTATATTACGTTCAGCAAAAACTTATACGCGTTTGGAATGCATAATAATCCGTCAGAATTGTTTAGCGTTTAGTATATTATATAAGGTATAAATAAGTATACGCTTCTGCATAAAAAAAAAAAAAAAAACAATTATTCACTTATAGCACCGATATCGCCATCTACCTCTGCGAGTGTTTTGTACTACTGAAACGTTACACTCTGTATTTCAATTAATATCAATTAGAGTATAATAATAATTACGCTCGGGTTCGCATTGTTCGACATACTAAAACTCTACCAGTCGCTCATTACGGTTAAATATTATTATGTAACAACTGAAGCCATACAGACTTATTACCATAATGTATACACACGTACCACGGACATTTGAATTTTTTATTTGGCTTTTTTCACCGTCTAAATTACGCTGAATTACAAACGTTACGACGTCCAAAGTTCGTCAAAAAATATCTGATAAATTATATAGTTCACAGCATGCAAATATTGCATTATTTCTGATTCTCTAGTGGCGGCACCTGAGCCAGCGAGTGTTCGGTGTTCGGTCTATTCAAAGTTTTCCGGTAATATACTTTGGTAAGTTTTGTTATCTGTTATGTGTATGTTAAACATTCGACGACTTTGAAGTACATAATAATACATGAAAACTTAGGACCACATTGTCTTGTCCGTTCTACGTGTCAGGACCCATTAATTTATTCCCGGAGGGAAATTATAATATATAAGCTTATATTAATTTAAGCTCCTATGTTTAGTTTCATTTACCGCACAGGATCACGTATATGCTATAGATACTTATTTTAAACAATTAATCCGCATGAAGAATTATGATGTATACGTAATGTATATTGAAGTGAGCTTATAACTTTGAGGTTTTATTAACAATTTAACAATTTAATTTCAAAATAAGTTTCGAGGAAAAATTATCCAGGGCTTAAATTTCAGTATACGTTTCGCAAACACTAATATAGTCCGACTGTACGCGGTAACTTCGAATTCACAGAAAAAAAGTATGCACCTGTTCAATTTGTAATATTATATAATGTTCTTTTATGATAATTGAAAATGAAATAAACTAGGTTTTGCGTTTGGAACGTTTTTTTTTCGAGCAACTATATTGGTTAATTATAGCTTGGTTGAATTTACATAATATGTAGGTATACTCAATACGTACCATTATTTACTTTAAAATCGTCGAATTAAAGTAATTATGTTTAGCATTATTCATTATTATTATTATTATTATAGTACAATAGGTAATATAATACTACGTCTAACCTTGTTTTTATTTTTTTTTATTGTTACCTTTTCCATATATATTATTTTCAGAAATTGGTTTGTATACCTAATGTGGTTTTGATAAAATAATTAGTTAAACGCTTCAGACAGGATCAAGCAGAGGTTCAAAATCATGTGGACTGGTGAAAATTTAATAGTTATTAATGTTGTAAACGACAATTTAATAATTATTAAGGTTAAAATGACGTATAAAAATATAAAAATAAAAATGAAAAAATGCTTTTATGCATGGCTTAGTAATTAGCCTTAACTGCTTTCGTTAATGATAGTCATACATACACAGTATACAATTCGGTAAAAACTTAATTTATAAACAAAAAAATTAAGGGCTCATAATTCGCTGAACGTGCTTAAATTGTATGTATAGTAATCAATATTTCATTATTTTTCTACCTTAGAGAATGAAAGAAACTATAGTCTTTTAATGTGATTTAAAATAATGATATACATACTTAGATTTTTTAAAAAAAATGACAACAGCGTAATGTAGTATGATCATACAGGCGGGATTGTCCTTTTTTTGATAATCATCTTCCGTTGTCCCGACAAAATTCAAGCGGGACGCTTATCTATCTCATTTTTATTTCGTTATTTCCATATTATTATTTGTAAATTGTAATTCAATTTTATTTGTAGTAAAGAAAAAAAGCAAATTTGTGTAGAAAATGGATTATGAAACGCATAAATAGTGAAGATAGCTGATAGCGTATTTTCATTATTTATAGTTAAAAACAAAAAAATTAATCATTACTGATGTATAAAAATTTGTACCTATTTCTAAATAATTTGATTGTAAAATGTTAGGTTATTTATTGATTGGAAAGTTTTTAAAATTTATTGTAGTATATTTATTATTACTATAATTATGATATAAAATATAATTTTTTTAATTTTTTTTAATGGGAAAGGGGTGTAACCACTGATAATTTCACACGAATAATGTCTATTAACTGTGCAATCAATGCAGTAGGTAGATTAAATAATAATGTAAACTGAAATTGAAAATGAATATAGTTCTATTAACTTTTAATTCATGTTTATTGAACCACATAAAAACTAATTGAAAAAGTAAAATTATTTTTTAACTTAGTAAATTATTGGTATTACTAAATACTTATGAAACGTTCAAATATAAATTTTTGAAATTGAAGATAACTAATATTTAATACTAAATATATATATATAGTTTCTTGATAATAAGATGTACTGTATTTTATTCTAATTCAAATGTAATAGTAAATAAATTTTTCATCTAGTTGAAAATTTGTAATATTATAATAATAGTTTTACACTAAAGGGCTTTTGTCTGTAATTTTAATGATTAAAACTTTTAAATTAAATTTTTTTTTTATAAAAATTCCTATTAGGAAACTAAAAACTTACTAAACCATTTATACATAATTTTATATATTATATTTTATTTTCTATTTAATAAAATAATTAGAGCTGAACAGAATGAAAAATCAAGTTTTCTTAGAACTACTTCTTTATATTCACTTATTACGGGTATGTAAATAGTAAAAACCCATGAATATATAATAATACAAATTATATAATGTAAAATATAAGTGCATATAGAGAAGTAATTTTTAAGGAAACTTGATTTTTCATTTTATTCAGCTTTATTTCTTTTGCTAAATAAAAAAAAAAACATGGGTGACATTTAGCCAAAAAAATTTATCGTAAAGCCTACAAAATATGTAAGAATATTGTTGAACATAAATTCGAGTAAAAATGTACCCTACCTCATTAGTTTTTTATGTCGGACTAGTTACTTAAGCTTGCTTACCGGATTATTTATATAAATTAAATAGAAAAAATGAAAACAGTTGACATTCCTATAGATTGGATGATACTGCACGATCGGTAGATGTACTTGAAACCAATGTACCAATGTTCATTGGTGTTGCAAAAAATGCCATCATATTGTCAACATCGGTGTAACGCCTACAAGAAAGTCGCAATTACACTCTACTGTGAACGTTTACGTATTTTAAATGGACGAAGCAACAATAGTTTTAATATCAATACCTATCACTTTGTACAGCTGAAAACATACTTTCATCCAGTTGAACGCAGACGATTACGTCCACCGTTGGCGCTGCTTATTATTCCAACAACAAGACGGCGGCCCGGCGTGCCTGTTTGTTATATTATTAGAAATTCAACGATACCACACCGATTACCGCCCCGAAACTCGTAAACCTTTACGAGGTCGTTTTCTGGAAATCAAAAACATTTTTATTTATTTTTCCCCCGATCATGGACGGACCTCGGTGTAAGCACAGTCAGTACAGAGAATATATATAGTGCGATTCGGCAACGAACGGGTCCACGATAAAAAACCAAAAGCAATAATAACTCGTCGCAAGAAGCGGGAGCAGTAAACATAAATGAGAAGTTGGGGAGGGGTTGGAAATAAATACATTATATATCTGTGGCCGGTCGGTTTAATAACGGGTCTGGATGTTATGTTATTGTGTATTGTAGGGGGAGTACCTATAATTTAAAAGTACGTGCCTGGACGTTCGCGGACCAACATAAATCCGGGATGGGAAAGTAATGCAACGGTTTTGGCGGGTACGGGAACCCGAGGTGACAGGAAGAAAATCCTAATAAAACTTTAACGAGGTCTATTCCTTCACTATAATAGTACGACTATCAGCGGTGGTGTCTCCTAAGAACTTGTCCACCATCCCCCCCTTAGTCCCACAAATGGTTGTCGTATATTGAAAGCATGTCAAACATACGGCTTGTGGTTAATTATTTTTTTTTCTTGGTGACCTACGTGTAACAATATTTAAATCGATTAAAATTGATTAAAAATAATAATAAAAACATATTATTAAAAAATAGTGATTTCGTGGCATGACTATGTTAGAGCTTAGATATATTGTATATACATATAAGTGCTATATTTAATAGTTAAAAATATCTCTATTTAAACCAAGTAGTAGATAAAAATGATAACTTATCGATGAAAATCGTCAATTTCGAGCATTTACCGTTTTGTACGGTAATCTGTCATTGCACAACTTTCTTATTTCACGTAACCATATGTATTGTATAGTTTCAAAACTCCAATTTATTTATTGTTTTATGCACATGTATTGTAATATTTTCATAATATAAAATAAATAAATATGTAGAAATTAAATTAGTGCCTCAAATTATACAATAGTAACTGATGACGCAGAGGATCCCAACCGGGGTGCCGCGAACTTAAATTAAGGGTGTCGTAAAATTATTTTTAAATATATTTTTTAAGAAAAATGTTTTCATAAAAAATTAAACGCTTTGAGTTATAACTATAATATAAAATCTATTGTATTCCATATAATTTTTAGTAATGCTGCAATCAATTTATTTTAATTTTTATACCAGTTGAATTGCTATAAATATAAATACATAATAATATTTTACTATTGAGTATAGATTTTATATTATAGATAAAGGATTATTTTATAAAAGAACTATGGATTCTATGAGTCAAAAAAGGTCGCAAACCTTTGCACTAGGAAACAACTGAAATATTATACACGTTTCGTTTGTGATGAATAAAATTAAAAGATTTTTATAAAACCTCAATTTTTTTTTTTTTTTTTTAGTGTGGCAAGCATACAAAAATATTATATAATTATTTAACGCAGTTTATACTTTAAGTTCGACATGCAGCCTGCTGTATAGGGTTGGCTGCGAGGTCAAGGGACAGGCTCGGTCCTATAGAATGAGGTGTGAGGAAAATCTGTAAATTTTTCTGAAATCACTTTGGGTTTTATGTTTCACGCCTACTACGCCGCTGGGAGACTATATTATTATTATGAGAATACATTAATATATTACGCATACCTAGTAGAAGTAATAATAATGATTGCTATGCGATGACATTGATGAGGATAATAACACGTAGAAGGTAGTCGCGATAGAAATCTGAACCAATGTGGGTGGTGACATGAGACCGCGAAAGTGTGGTAATAATTATCGATACTAAACGGTTTGGATCGTTTTGTTCTCGCCAATTACGGTCGAACTAAGCACGCACCTTCCCGAAAAGTTTAATCACTCACGTTTTGTGGGAAATTTGGAATTCATATTATATATATATATGTAAATGGTATTCTAATATTCGTTATGTTTCACGCGTCCGTGTCACTAGAAAACTTTTTCCAACAAACGAATTCAAATGATCTTAAAAGGACGTCAACGTAGCCCGTAGGTATAGATAATAGTGACTCGATTTAAATGATCTTTTCAAGGTACAGACCGGAAAATCGATAGTAATAGATTATTTTCATGTGTGTATTTAAACGAGTTTTTGTTGTGTTCGGCTAGAATATCATTAAAACATCACTGCGAAAAGTATTTGTTTTTCGGTGTTTATGCAAATACGAGTTATTGTATTACTTATTACATAACCCTTACAACAAATGCATTATGTTTAAAATGCCCGGTTTTCATTACATTATTTGGACACAAATAAGCCGTAAGCGGTTTATCAGTAAATTTAATGAGACATGCTGATTAGACATAGGGATATTACATTATAATTGATATAATATGGGAAATATCATAATACGATTATAATACGACCGTGTTTCGATATTGTATTATTATAATGAATACATGGACATGTCATGATTTAATTTTATAAAAATTAATTTCATATAGGTACTATAATTAGAATATTTGTTTATGAACCTCGTGATAAATTTAATAATGAAAATTTTAGCACGCTTACGCTCAAAAATATTTCTACTTTACGACAATAATTCTCTTATAGCTAAATATACTATATCGGAGAATGTTATTTTTAATTTATCCTTTTTAAAATTAAATTTCCCGCATTACATACGGTCTACTGAAAGATGTTCTTTCGTCTTGTTATGATTATTATTAATATTCTATTATTTTTATTTCTATTTATTTATATAAAATATATACTTTTATTTTCATCGACAATGAGTTAAGAGCGTATGAATTGTCGAGTTGAATAAAATACTTGAATAAAATACATTATCCTCGGTGCCTGTGTTTTGGAGTGAACAATACACATGGAATTACATGCACAAGTGGGCATATTTTTCGTTTGTTGGAAAATTAGCATGCACATGCTGTATTTTAATATTTACACAAAACTACAAATGGTTAGTGATAAATTGTATCTGGATTTATGGTTCCTTTGACATAAATGCCCTTATTTGAATATCGACGAAAATCCGTTTGAAAGAGAATATTTTTTCCGCGTGTATTTACCAATGAAAATTGTTAATGTTTTTCTCTTGATTCATGCGTACATTCTACACACACTACAAATACACTTATTGCGCACACACTCAAATTTGAAACGATTTAGGAATAAAACAGTTCAGTTTTTAGTAAGTTGTAAAATTTCCAAATTTTTATTTCAAATCTAACCGTTAAACATACATGCTTTCAACAAATATATGTGAAATTAGTAGTAACTTTTGAATTCCTGAAAAATTATAGAACAAAAAACAAGAAAACGTAATTCAAGTAGTATATGCGAGTATTATGCAGTTTAATTTCAGTTTTTATGGTTAGTTGTAATATTGTAAACATGTATTTGTCCACAACCAAATGGGAAATTATATAAACGTAGTCTCTATTTTCTAAGTATTTAATATATCCTTCCATCAAGTTTGGCTATCCTTGTATTTACGGACGCTTATATTGTAACTTGTGGTTACTTTTGCCTGATATAGTACATTTAGAATCATTTGATTCAAAAATGGAACCTTTGAAGATAATTAATTTGAGACATCAAATGAACGGCTTGAATGTATTCATTGAATCATATTACCAATACAACTGATAAATTTTGTGGATGATGTATTCCATACGTTTTCAAATAGATCAAATTAATGTACCTAATGATATTATGATTTGTTAACAATAATTATTGAGAACAATTTTCATGGAAAGATAAAATTATTATGAATAGGTACCTAAAACAAAAAATTTCACATTATATAGCATACCTATATAGTATATTATAATATATATTATATATTACATCATAATACCAAAATGGATTTAATACTCTCATATTATTTCCATCATTATTTACTACTTATCACTATAAGCTACTACAAAGATAATAATAATATTATTATGCATACAAATACTTTAAACAAAGTATAATATGCATATACCCTTGTTTTCTTTTTTTTTTCTCGTTTAACCAAGAGACTGGAAGAGATTCGTTGTTTTGTACTTCTGACTCCCAAGCTCTCATCGCATATTTAACTTAAATACATCGTTTTTGATAGAATGAAAGATTGAACATGCCCCCTCTGGTCATACGTAACATTGTGAAACACAAGTAAGTAATAAGTTCTTTTTTTCCTTTACGTCCTGAGGCCCTCCCCGTTGTCACTCGTGCTCCAACTACTCCTTTCCCCCCATAATTTCCTCTATCATTTGATCGAAGGCCCGACGCTGACGCTCCACCGTATTAAACAACCTCATCTATGCGCCCATAACAGTTGGTAGAAGCGCCTTCTCCGATCCCCCAGCAATATGTCCGGTATCTCCACCGGACGTAAATGTTCCGGTATCTCCACCGGACGTAAATGTTCCGGCCAACCGTACTGCGTTTCTTCCCGTTACTAGTCAGCCCATTTGAAAAAGTAAAATGAAGTGTCGTCCAGTCACTCGTAATATAGATATTGACGCTCTTTTATTGATTACATATATCTGGAAGCATGCGTTATGTGAAATATTATTTCGATCTGCTAAGGCGCCACATCATCTATCGTTTGATATCTAACATTAACCTCGTCCACTCAACGGTATTGGTTTCGATCATGAACCTTTAACCAATTGCTTTGTATGAGTAGTTAATTGTAGTTCTTTGCAATGTTAACGAATCAGCACTTAATTCATAAATTATAACTAAGTTATGTAAACTATTGTTCAACAGACTGGATATTAATTAATTAATTCAAAGTAATTCATCAATATTATTAATATTATCATAATCAGTAACTTTCAGTAGAATTGTGATACCTAGACTAAAACTATTTTATAGCGATCAAGTCACACGATTGCCATAGGAGACCCATATAATATTTTATACAGTCTTCTTTATTTTATAATAATATTCTACATTTTTGGTCTAGGTATCACAATTCTACTTAAATTTGCCGACTATAGGATAATATTAATGAAAAATATCTATTCTGATGGACAATAGTTTACATGGCCTAGTTATGATTTATGAATCGCTACTTTAGTACTGATTTGTTATTATTGCTTAATACAATAATATAAGTACTGAATCCTTGTACTAAGTACTCAGTATAAGGTCTATAGTTTCGATCCACAGTTCTTGCAATTTGTCGATAGCGATCTTACGCTCCTACCTCTTAATTTCATGTTTTTTACCTTGGTTGCGTTATCTCTCACTGATCATCTGTAGCACCTGGCTACGTGCAAGGATGCACCCGAACGTACGTGTTACGATTTTTTACAGTGCCTACCCTGGTTACCCGTACAGCAGTTTGCCATTTACTATAATACGGACACAGGTATAGCTGCCTATTGGCACACGATGGTCCACCATTGTTGGCCATAAGTCTGCCAATCACCACCACCACCATCCCATGGGCACTATATCCTTGTACGTCACCTGACCGTTCCGTCATACTTGACCTCGGAGTTTCGTTAGTTTTTTTTTTTTAGTTAATTTAGTTTATATTTTGTTAGCCTACGAAATAATATATATTGTACTCGTACACGAACAGATCCATTCAGACTATATGTTGCCAATTTATTGAATATTCTGAGTATCATTTAGATTTTCTATTGAGATATATTATTTCCTGTATATACTTAAATAAAAAATATCATGGTGGAACGGATTATAAAAAACCAACGATACTATCTATAAATAGGTCATGAGTATTGCTCTAGTTTTGCTGAGAATATCATCATGTGCTCCATTTCACCATTCATACCATTATACATATGCGTTTATTCGAGGCGTGATATTGCTAAAAATTGTTCTCATTCCTTTCTCGCTATAGAGTTTTTGTACGGCTTGGAAAATATTGAATGACGAAATCCAAACTGTTTTGGCGTATCACCGCAAAGGCGAAAATCTAATTTTAGAATCACATGACTGATTGAAATCAAACAATACCATGCGTAGGAGCTTGCTGAATTCATATTATAGTGCTTCCCAATCAACTAACCGTTTTACGGTCTACCGACCGCACTACCAGGTAATAGGTTGCAAATTCACTTAAGTAATATATGTCCTTTGTCGTATGCCGTAGACTCTAGTATACGGATCGCGTATACTGTTAGAGTACACTGTGTATGGGGTAGATAAATATAGAAAAACAAAAAGTCGTTATATGCCGACGAAAATTTTTCGTTCCTTTTACCGTTTTAATCGGAGTAATATTGAACAAATGGCATGGCGTGTTTAGTATTCTAAAAATCAATGATCTCAATATCGTCCATAGTTTCAGCTGTACAATATTATTCGTCTCATCGATGTAGATCCGAAGCTATTGTCTTGTGCTGAACGTGAACGTTTTTCACCGGTGAAGTTGACCCATTATGTACATTTTTCGTTTAACGACTTACGACACTGACTGTTCAAAGTCAGATAAGGAATGCCCATGAGGATTTTACTTTTTCAACCTCACAGTTTTCAATATACCCCTAGACATATTTTAGTATCGTAAAAATTAAAGGTCTTATATATTATGTATTAATGATATTATTTTTTGTTGATATCCAATAGTTTCATTAAGGAAATGGTACTCATTAGTTATTACATATTAAAATAAAACATTTTAATATTACATATTTCAATTTTATTCAAAAGTACGTAAATGTGTATACCATCAGTTTATTAATTTACTATATTAACTTTAAAGAAAAACAGATAAATATCAATTTATAGAATATTGTACCTGATTATATTTACGTTAATGAATAAATTATTGTTTGTACAGTAAAAACGTAGCTCACTAATTTAAAACAAAATTAATATTCTCTTCTCGTTATCGACTAATGAACTATAAAGTAAACTTTAATCAACATTTTCCTATATAGTATCCACTGCAGCTTATATTATACCTATAATATTATTACACTGTACTAATCTCGTAGGTACTGAAATAATTTTACATTTAAGGATATTTTTTTTCTCAATTTCGCTCTAAGACAAGACATTCTGATTGCCAATCAACGTTATATCCTCATATTATTTCTCTCCCCCCCCCATTTGAAATGAATCATTCCGTAATATCATATTTTCTAGTACTTCTGAGATACACATTCATATGATTTCATTTATTGAATTACTCACTCTTAATAATATTTCTGGAAACTCAATTTATTACACACGATATCTATTATATTATCCTCCGTATTATTTTTACAGGAACTTATTTAATATTGTATTTTCGATTTAAGTTGAATTTAGTTAATTAATAATTTAGTTAAGCTTAACAACTAATTCATCATTTTAAAACTGTCCTCTCAATTTTAAACTACAAACAAAATTTTGTATTGTGTTAGGATTAAAAATGAACACCAAAAGATGTTTTTTTTTTTTTTTCAAAAAATTTTCATTCATACTTTATAATAGTTTGTAGAGTTGAAAATGACTTATTTGATTTAATAGTGAATTAGGAAAAAATATATTTCATAATTATGAAATCATATACTTTATTTCTCGTATGATATATATTATATTTATTGTACACTTATATGAGCTAAAGGGATACAAACAGTTCAAATTATTTGTGATTGTATATCTGGAAAGTTTTCAATCTTTTTTATAGCTCATAATAAAGTAACTAAGACTTGACAAAATATAATTGTATAAAATGAAAAACAAAATAAATGATTAAAATGGATTTCGTTCGAAATGGGTATGATCTTTTTTATTGTCCTCATTTCCCATAATAACTAATAAGAAATAGTAAATATGGTCTCATTAATAGCCCATCTGTGATTAATTTTCAATCGATAGCGGAATGCAGGAATGTGAAACTTTTAGAGGATACTCAATTTTCTTAGGAACGTGATTATGATATAGATAAAATACTATACTACCTAGTAAATAAATTCATACATCGTTTTAAAATTAATAACGACATCTCCCTTTTTACTCCCCACTAAAACTGAAATACAACCTTAATTTTACTGACACATTGTTAGATTTTGAACAGAGTGATATTTTTTATTGATACTATTTAGAACCGTTGTTCAGAATACCAAAAAAATTTTTTTTTGTCAATTTCTTTTGAAATAATTTCGTGTAAGAAATTCACTTACATTATTGGTTAAATTCGTCTCTAAGCGTGGTGTTACATGCATTAATTCTTCTGTGAATATGAATCAGGGACAACAGTATTATTTCGTATGTGATTTATTCCGAAACGCTGTACTTCAGAAACGATAATAGTATTTTAGTATTTCAAAAATGTTTGCAGACAAATTTATTTGGTTTCAACTATTGTACATGACTAATGATTAATGATTAAACATGCCTTATTACAATATTGTAATATAATAGGTGTATAATATATACTGTATTACACGATTACCATAAATTAAGAATAATGTATTATATTACATATCACATTTATTTACACCCTGTGATTATATATATATATATATATACTTATGTACAAGTATAGTACATACGAGTAATACTTAATATACTTAATATGTAAAATATATGTGTGGGAGTGCATTTGTATAATACTAAAATGGATTATTTTATGTACGAATATAACTCATAAATAATTAAATCTGAAACTATGCAGCAAAAGCAATTTAAATATATATTTTACTACACTAAACTGTGAATTGCAAGTGTGTAGCTTGAAACACAACACCAGAGGAATGCTAGAGTAGGTATTAGAACACAAGTTTAAACAAAATGTTTTAGAATAAAACTGTTGTAAAATAGTATATACTCATCCGTCCACGAAATAAATTATAGTGTGGGATCCATCATGGCAGCAGTACTATAGTGGTTAATAGTTAGACGAGAGAACGTAAATTACATAATATTATTATTGTTTTTGAAATAATATATATTCTAATATATTAATTATCTAGTATGGTCCAGACAATTATATAAAATATACAATATGAGCTCATAAATAACTAAAAATCAATATATTTTTATGTTCAATCAAAGTAAATAAATAATACCTATATATTGTATCTATTGATTTTCATGCCACACGTACAGTGTATAAAAAAATGTTACAATGTTTACAGGTTTCAATAAATGGTAAAAGTTTACTGGGAAAAATATATATCTCATTATTAAATCTTATCGATATTCATAAAATGTGTTAAGACTCGTGTACTCAACTCGTTCCAACAATAAAAGATTATAGCCTAAAAAATGCAAATATAATCCACGTTTATTTCCGGCCATTACATTATTATCTGAATCATCCGTTGAAAACAAAAATTAAATGATGAGCAATTAATTGCACGGAAACTTCATACCGATCCGTTGGCATGAGACAATATTGGATTCAACATGTTTTGGGTTTGACACGAAACCGGGTGACCTAACTAGCTAAATATTCGAACATAAACCATAAACCGTCGATATACTGTATAGTAAGTACGCGGAATGGAGGAAAAAAAATAAATCGTTCGCTCCTTTTTGCAGGATCTGCTTACGGTGTCACTTTCACCTGTATATAAAAACTGATTTACATAGACCATGTAATAGTTTTTTTTTTTTACAATTCGAATACGTTTATGGCGAACATACCTTCGGTAAAGAATTTACACGACAGAACTTATGAGTCCGCACGATCGATTCAATACAAAGTTTATTGATAATGTATTTCCTCTCGTTTTTAAAACAAGTGTTTTATTATTTCAGGCGATTCGATCATTTCTTTAAACTGTGCGGCACGATGATGGATTGCAATCTATTTACACAGACATTTTTATTTTTATTTTCATCGCACACACACATGAAATCTTGCAAATTCTCAGTATGAAACGGGTAACTGTTAGCACACGAGTAATAAAATTGACATAATTTTTCACATCGTGACGTCAACCGTTAATTTGAACATGACCTCGATAATCAATAGCAGCTATACATACGATCTCACGAAACTTCTTTGGTCTTGTTGGTTAAAGTTTATAGACGACGGAGTGAATTAACCGGAAAACTTGTGTAAAATAGCCGCCGCAGGAAATTCCTGTGTCTTTTATATATTTACACCGGTCCCCGTTAGTAGGTGGATAAATCGAAGTACTATAATGTGTACACGTAGAAAAGGGAAAAGAAGAAGAAAATAAATACCATCCATAATTCTATTTAGGTTTTTTTTTTTCCGTTTTTACTTTTTGCACTTTAATGTGCCGAAGAAAGTTTTCGCGAGTCATTCCGCGAAGGACTGTGTCCTGCAAAACTTTCCTGGGTAACGTAACTGTAGATATCGACCGTTTAACACTTTATCACATGAATTAATTAATAGTAAAAATGTTGAAGATGTTTTTAATACTTAATTATAATCGTAAGATTGAAGTTTGGCCGTGAAATGTAATTTTTCATTTGTAGTTTTTTGATAATTATTTCAAAACCAAAAGTTTTCACCTCGTAACATCTTACATGCGTGTTGGCTTAAAACAAATGGTCAATTTATTTTCTCTTATTTACTGCAGGTTAAATAATAATTACTAGGAAAAAGCATTTGGATTTTTTCTTAAAGTGTATAGTAAATGGTAAAAAGAGTGTTTTTCGTGGTATTTTTCAGCCATATAAAAGAAACAGAACGTGTATTCCTCACTATCAATATACATTAGCACCACAGTGTGTGGGTTTCCACACCAGCTTGCTGATTAAACGATGACATGAAAAATAATATATTATTATTATATCACGTCAGTTAAAAGCATGAGGTATTACACGTGGCGCGTTATTCCCGTGATATCCCCGTAAAAGCCTAATCCACACGCAGCAGCAAGGTCAACAATTAAAATTCTTCCGAGAAATATACTTTAACAAACGACAATATAATATAATATTTTATAAAAACTTTTTTTTTACCCGTTAACTATTTGATGTTTTATTGGTAGTATAATGAAACACGTGTGTTTGAATTTCAAATTTTTTAGTTTCCATAAAATCTAACGGCATTATTTGAATTGTTGCTATACTGTTTGATTATTACTCATACCTATATGATCTATGAGTCCAGATTAAGAGACCATTGACGTTTTTCTGTAATGAACTTCGTTTAAATAACATAAATAGTATTTCGGTACTTACTACTTAACTTATAGATTAATTGAAATTATTAAGTACTTATTACTATAGAATATAGAATATTTCACCAACATAAGTATACCAAACTAATTCAATATAATAGAATACTTGGCGTCTAAATTAAACCTGAAGTATATTATCTGTGGTCACAGAAACCCTGTGGTTCACATTAAATTAAGAACAATATTTTAGTTTTCTAGAACACAGCGATTGTCAAAGTGAAATATTGCGTGGCTCGCTACGGAAACAATTCCCAAACACGTCGACAATCGTTTCTTCCTGTAGAGTTATTAACAGCTGAATAAAAATAAAAATGCATAAAACGCTAATAAACAAAATGAAAAGATTCACGAACGAAAAACAATGCTTAGATTGAACTATTATGCAATGAACCTGAAAAACTAAGAATAGTGGACGATCCAAACCGTTAGGATATAGGAAAACTATTTTATTAGTTTTTTGTCAATTAAAATCAATTAATTAAGTGTCATTAAATGTATACGAGTATGTTTAGACAATATGAACAATTTTTACCAGATGGCCAGAAATTATATTACTTAAATATTGTACACAATAATATGTCTAAACTCGATGTAGTCTTTATAAGTTCTAGTAGAAATAATCACTTTTTGAGATGTTAACATTTTGATTTTCAATAACCTTGATTAGTTAGGTTAGGTTTAAAAAAAATAAAAATACTCTAAATACTAGAAATAATATATCCGGTGTAATTACAATATTAACCATATTTTTCAGTTTAAATTGCCTGCGCAACCGTGCAGAATCTACAAAACGTAAACGAAAATAACTCAACCTGCTCAGCTATATTAATATAATAGGTATATTGTAATATTATTTTCCTCGTCGTATTTTCAAGTTAATAATTGGACTCAAACCATACGATTTCTATTATAATTGTTATTTACATAATTTTCCATTATATCGTCGCGTACGAATAAAATATCGCAGCGATGTCGACGAGTTTTGATTTTTTTTCATTTCTACGCAGTTTATATCCATACTATACACATGAATAATTTTATAATATATAATACTATACACTCTGCAAAATGAACACCGTTTAAGACAACAATGCGTATATTATAACGAACACTTTTTTGAACGTCTAACGGACGTACAGGTGCCCATGATGCTGCAGCCACGCACCACCAGTTTTGGGAACGCTATTGGAGTATTGGTAAAAACGAATATCGTGTTAACGATGTACCTACCTACTACACATAATGTATCGGAAATAATAATAGGTTTTCCTTGCGGGCCGCAGTACGCTGTCGCGATATAAATCAGTACGGATGCCGCCGCGGTGTGTTCCGAAAAGTATATTAACGTCGTCGCGCGTGAAATATTAGGCTAATAATATACGTCGGGGAAATCGACTTGAAACGCCGCCGGACAACCGACTGGGAAATGCGTTGTTTCGATTCTAACGGGCAACATACACGTCCATGTGAAAATAATACCGCGTATTGAATAAACGTCGAACAGGACGACGCACGTCCTGCAAGCGCTCCGACCGCGGTATATCGATGGTCGCGGGTGGTTCAGATAGGGTGGGGGTGGCAGGATAACGATTTTATTTACACACACGCACACACACACACACACTCAAATACACACACAATACACGTACACATACGCATACACATATACAAATATACACACACACACATACACACACGTACGCACGCACGCACGCATACACATTTCATCTCGGACTCCCGATACGTGCGTGCTCGCACACGCAATCTCACGGTCAGGGTTCTGAAAGTAAAATATATAAATATATAATATTATCTGGAAATGTTGTTACGTTCGCTTATAATAATATAAACCTATTATTACTATATACGTACAATGAAACTATTGAATTATCTACGATTTTGGAAATACTCGCGCCACGTCCTTACAGTGAACAGTGAATTCGGTTTTCGTGTTCGTGCACTATTCGTCATTGAAATGTTAATGGTATATTTTCTTTGTTTCTTTATTTTCGAATTGAAATTATATATTATTTTGATATTTTTTTTTTTTTCGTTTGATTCCATCCTGTTGTTTTGGAGGTACGATTATATTTTATAAAATGCCTATATACGTAATTAAAGTCCATTAAAGGTTTTTACTCCAAATGAAACTATTTTCCCCAAAACATTGATGTCGATGCAACAGTATAAGATGAACAGTTAATTTTTATTTTTTTTTCAATTATATTTTTATTGGATATTATAGTATACAATATTGCATCAACTATAGAAATTATAGTTTACATGATCCACGAGATACTAATTAAATACGATTTATAATTTATAATTTTGTGAAATCAAAATACGATAATATTAGCCTTATTACAATGGAGTAATTTACAATGATAATGAAAATCATGTGATTGAGTGGCATTAATTAATAAGTAAAGAATTTTCAACAGCAGTAATTTAAAAATACAGATAAGTAAATAAATGATACAACAACAGGTAAGCGACAGTTTGTAGATAATATAAATAATTATACTAAAAATAATAATAATAATAATAATAATAATAATAATAATAATAATTGTATTGGTGATGAAAATGAAAAGCTATAAGATAGAAATTAAAATTGAAATTAATGAACTGAAAAAAATAATACGAGATTAAGGATAGAGTATAGAATACGGAAGCAGAGTTCATAAAAGATATGATGGATTAATAGCAAATTAAAAATCGTCAAGAAATGTTGAAAACAAGTTTTCGGGCGTAGCTGAAGGTGCAGTTGTGTTGGCAGTAATATTGGCGTTTTTGTTTCTGTCTTTCAAGGATGGATTGCGAGAAATATCGCTCGGAGACGGTGTGTTCGCACTGGGAACGGATGACGATTGAGACTGTTAATTTAATTTTTCGGTAATTTGCGATGATTTTTTTGGTACCTAAGTACATCTTTTATATGAGGCTGCTTGTGGCCTTGTACATTAAGTGCTCTTAGTAGTTTCTGGAAAACGGTTCATTATAATTGTACTATAAATTGTAGTTATCAAACGTTTGGACTGTACAAATCTACAATTGCGGGATAACACTCCTCATTTAAGAAATGATAAAAACAATGAAAATAAAAACCAAAAAAGAAATAATAAGCTGTATTAAATGAGTATTCTCCTGCAAATAGTATCTCAGTGTTCACGTAATGAAATAATTGTGTGTATGTGTGTATGTGTATTGTGTTGGTATGTGCGTATTATAGTACATTATACTTTGATATAAGTTCTACACACATACGTGTGCACAAACATGCACGCACACTTGCTCATCCACATGCACATATTATTATTATATAGAGCTGTGGAAAACTTGCTGGTAAAATGTACCGTCGTTTAAAATGAGAAGTTGCACGATTTTAATAACAACAAAACAACGGTACAGGATAAAACTTACGCGTGGGCTTACCAAGTGAATTTGCCGAGCTTACAACTAACTACTCTACGCAACACGCATATACGTGTTGCAGCAGGACATGATAAAACTTCTTTGGACTTTGCGCTTTTCGAGCGAATCCCGCAGTGCAGTTTCGGTCATTGTATTGTTTTTTTTTTTTTTTGTAATTGCAGAGGCCCAAGCCGAGATAGCCGGTGCTTCCGAGAAGTATCTGATGCTCAACAGCCCGTTGCACTTGGAGTGCGTGGTTCGGCAGAGTCCCGTCGACCCGGTGTACATATTCTGGTACCACGACAGTCGGATGATCAACTACGACCTCGACCGGGGCGTGAACGTCACGTCCGACTTGCCCAACAAACACAGCGCGCTGTACATCGAACGCGCGTCGCGTGCCCACTCCGGCAACTACACCTGCGCGCCCAGCAACGCGTTCCCCGCCAACACGGTCATACACATACTCAACGGTAAGTAAATTCCATTCAGCTAAAATATCTAAATTTTCATTCCGTCTGTTCCGCGGTAGAAGACACTTTACAACACAATTGGGGTCGAATGGAAAACCCATCAGGTACATTACCCTGGCACCAGTGCACCAAAAAGTAAAATTTTCCAAAAAAAAAAAATGTACCAATAATTTTATCATAATTTGCACCAATTTTTTTAGAACTTGTACCCTTTATAAATTCTGAAAACGTTAGTACAAAATGGTATAAATGATGGTACAATTGTTGGTAAAAGAATATTTTAGAAAACTTAAATTGATGGGTTTGCGGGTGCTGGGGAAACGTTTCCCTGGCCCCTGTAACTAAAAAATGGTTTTTGAGGGTTAAATATCGGGGTACAAATTTTAAAAACTTTGGTACAGATTGGTACAAATTAATATACAATTATTTGTAAAAAAAAGTTTTCGGAAAATTTAACATTTTGGTGCCAGGGTAACGTGTCTAAAACCATTGACAAAAACAAAAAGATCCGGACGGAGACTCGCTCTACTGTACTTTAGGAGGTGGGAGGAGAGTGAACCTCGTTCATAGGATAGATTATTATAATGGATTTAAATTGTAATATTATGTCAATATTTTTTTTTTAAACACTTATAAAAAATAATTGCGCCATTGTATTTCAACAATTTTTGAATGACAGCAAGAATATCTCCTGTGAAATTTTCTTTTACGTGATCAAGTACGAGTATTTTGTCTCAGCCAAATTTTCTTTACCAATAATTAAAAAAAAAAATAAAAATATAGACGTATCAATGTAAAATCAATACATTCATCACTCTAAAACAAAAAAAAAGGCACCTAAATTACTTTTTAAGAACTCCTAACAATTTAAATGGACACATTAGTTTTGTTATAATCTTACACTGTTTAATATATAACAAAGCGATTATTGTATATTATTTTATTAATTATACAACATAAAGCAAGTAAAAGTCATTGTAAAATACTAGATTATAAATAAAATAGTTACTGATAAGCTATCACAACCATACGGCGGTCAATATAAATTATAGGATTAACTACGGTTACAGTGGTATAACGGTTGCCATAATATGGTTAATATGGACGTATAATATTGTGTTCATTCCGAGGATAATGCTAACAGAATAATGTATTCCACGCAAAATTATGACGTAGAAGTTGAACAATCACGGTAGGTTTATTTTTATCTACCACGTATCCAATGATCGTACGAAGAATAGGTTTGGAAAAAAATATAACTATATTATATAATACTACGCGAACGATTATTGCTGCTGCTACTCCGGAAAACGGTTTATACCCTCTGGGCGGGTTTTTTTTTAGTATACGTTCGAATGGTATAAATATGAAATCAAATACACAAATATGGTAAAGTATTACGACGGATCCAAGTCCAAGGGGAGGAATAATACATCCGTAGTTCGATATTTCTAATGGATCAACAGTGCGTAATCGATTTCTAGGGAATTATTATGCGTTCGAATAATATTACAAATCTATACTTACACCATGTTTCGAAACGTTGCTGCTGAGATAATATCACGATGTTCAATGTATATAAATGCACATTAAACAACGATGGAATATTGATACGTTTTCTTTGCACTCGTAAATAATAATGATAATGCTTATATATATTTATAATGTTATAGGCTTTTTTGTTTTAAAACTATATTATGACGTATTCCATATCCATTAGATTATCGATAATTTGCCGAGCATTTATCTTCGATATTAAAACCAAAATAGAAAAAGTATTAACTATTGCGTCGTTTCTTATTCGATTCTTCTTCAGATGATACCTGTTTCTCTATCGAATACGCTTGTATCAGCACTATCAATAAATTTAAAAAATATTTCTGTAATGCTCTTAATCAGGAGGATAAAAACCATTAAAAGTGTAAGTTTCACGAAGATAAACTATAACAATATGATATAATGTGTAAATCCCATCTGAAATACAGTACAATTATATTTATATATTATAGTATAATGTACGTATAGTATTATTCACATATTATTTTTTTCTCTTTGATTTTTATCTGTATTCTCTATTGCAGTATAAGATATGTATATCATAACGTAATAAATGAAAACAATAACAACAATGTAAGTACAGAAAATAATATAGTTTATGTGAAAAATTTACAATTCGTTAAATATTTTCCAAGAAAAGTAAATCTATAACAGTTTACAAGAAATCTCGCCGAGACAAATAAAAAAAGTTTAGTAGTGGTATATCATAATTGGAATATAGTATACGTTTTTGCGAAGAAAACAAATAAGTTAAATTGTGACATGACGTGGACGGAGTGGTTAGCTGTATTTGCTAATAAGCTCTGCGGTTAAGTTCGGTCCGGCGTCGTTAGGCCCGGATGGGTGACCATCCGAGTTTTTAGTGACAAAAGCATGCCATATATACATATAAGTGTTCCAACCTACAGTTCCCCAAAACAAAAAACAAAACAACCTTACTATCCAGCCTACATCCAATGATCTTAGTTTCCGCGGATTAATGAATAAATAAAAAAAAAGTTAAAATAACCATTTTATCGAAAACAATTGTCAAGCCCATATTCTAGTATTTTTAGTTTTTACTATGTTTGATACGATCATAAAGTTATTACGGTTTATGAATTCACATACTATTATCATATATTACACACACACACACACACATATATATATTAAATATATTATTATATTATTATTCGTGAGTACATTAGTCAATTCTAAAAAACCCTAGTAAAATATTTTATTTTCAGTACAGCTATATGGTATGCACTACATTATTATATTATACAACTGCTTACTTACTTACAAAATGTTTTTACGTAATATGTCCTTCTAAACATAATATTAAGCTCAACAGATCAGTTTGTGTATAACATTTATGCAAGGGTTGGTTTCGGGAGGAAAAAAAATAAAAACAAAAAAATCGCATCGAATATGCTCATTGCTCAGCGCACCACTATGGTGTTTTTATATTTACTTTCGATACACGCGTACATATGTGAATATTAATTAGAGAAAAGCGTCAGAACAAAAGTAATTTTTGAAAAAATATCAAAAGTTTTATATACGCTCACCGTGCAACACACGTCTGTTTTTTTTTATTTTGACGTATTCGTAAAGGTCGTTATACCTGCATCACATATAATTCAAGCGCATTTGCATACGCGTTTGGTTTGCTTACAAGTATAATAATATTATTATTATTATTATTATTATTATTATTATTATTATTATTATTATTATTATTATTATTATTACTATATCGTCTGTCAAACTACCCCAACGTTTTGTTTTTCGTCAAAAATAATTTATTTTCTCACTCAAAGTTTGTCTTTTCAGGAATATTGTTAACCGATATAAGTGATCGATTGAGGTCAACTGTGTTGTTAAAATGAAACCTCTATTAATGGACACCTCATAAAAATGAACGCGTTACCAATAGTGAACACTCTTAAATTCACCAGAAAAGTATATGTACACAATGGATAATATTAAATTGAGTCCATGATACTGAACTTTCATGTGTTTGAATTGAGTCTCGGGTATTCTCATAGTATATTAGAATCAAGTCCCAGATAATGTCTTCGAATTGAGATCATAATTTTTTTTAAAATTATTGGGTGCTGATTTAGTTTGGACCAAAGCTAGTAGTAAACAATTCAAAAGTTGGGTATGTATAAGGAATACAAGTTCAATTCCAAAAAGAGTAGATATAGAAGAAGAGTATTTTTCGCATTTTTAAATAAAAATGAGGTAGTCGAAAGTTTCACGGTAGATTTGATAGCAATAAAACAACGTGATGACGAAAAAATTAACACTTGTACAGATTATATTTTAAATACCTAATTATGTTGACAATGACAATTTTGCATAGTTTTTCTCAATAATTTGGAGTGATTTTTCTGCAAACACTAATCGGACCACTAAAAGTTGTGAAAGTTTTCACACAAAAGTAAATGCATTTTTTCATACAAGACATACAAATATTTTTATTCTTGTGGACAATTGTCTGGGTATACAGTCAAATATATACATATAATTACGAAGCAAAGCAATGAAACTAATTAAAAAACATTTAAGAAAGAACAATTTTTATGGGAACAGATACAAAAATACACTAGTACACTAATAAACAAATTTGTAGATTTGAGTTTTTAATGTCTATATCTTATAAATTTTTACCAGCAACTATTTCAGTTATATTTTTTTATAAATTAAAAATTAAAAAAAAATTAAATAAATAATGGGAGACTACTCCATTACAAAAAATAATGTTATGAAACCTTTCTCTAAAAAGTCTAAACGGCTTTTATCAAAAGAAGAATGCAATTATAATTATCGTCATGCTCGTGTCCGTAGATATGTAGAGAATGCTTTTAAAATTATGGTATCGAAATAGAGGCAGTTAAAACAACAATAGACAATGCAATAAAAATAATTGAGTATATTTGTCTTTTATATTTTATTATTATAGATCAAGAAGGGCGTCCATCATTAAAAAAAACAACTAAGAACTGCAGAGAGTTTGTATGAAAATTATAGAAATAAGAACAATGTAAAAATAAATGTAATAAAACCATTTAATCGGAGTTTAAACTCGGTAACTATCATAAGTTATTCCTTAAAAAATTATTTTTTATTCTTATTGGGTCAATTTTTTTTCAAAAACAAAATGCACATGTACAAATTTTTTGACGAGTAGGTAGTTAAAAATAATTATTAATTAGTATTAGATGTGACATGTATTTATTTATTTATTTAAATATTTCAAATATTATTAAATTACTTATTGAGTTACAAAATAGATTTATTTCTATTTTTAAATTACAATTAACAATAATTAATTACATTAATAATAAATCACAATTTAAATAATGTTTTGTCTGTTGTACTCAATGTTGTGTCGATACGTATCCATAATAAAACTTTTTCATCCTGATTATGGTATTTGTCGTATTTTTGTTTCAAATTTGGTTTTCTGCAAATACTGCATTAATTAATCTTTGTTTTTTGAATTTGGACATTGTAACAGAATTCTCAAATGCGTGTAATGTATTGACAAATAACAAGTACTTTTGAGTTACGAGTTTATGTAATGACTAAATATCAAAAAACCAATGTGAAATGGTTGATTAACGATAATACAGAATCATCCACATGTTCGATGTAGGTACTTTATATTTATACTAAAATACTCAACAAGATTACATACTATTAACGATGTTATCAAAACACCAAATTTGAAATAATCAATAACGAATGTTAGATAAAATAATATTAAAAATTAAAAATAATTTAATTCGTAGATATTATTAAGTATACTAAATATACTAGTATATATCACTAATTTTCGGCTGATATATTCAAACGTGTTTTTTTTTTTGGTTCGGTTGGTTCAGGTCTTGTGTATGCGAAGCTTCAAATCAGCCTCCACGTGATACCACCTGGATAACGTTAATAGACTGAAGGGACTCAACTCGAACAACAAAAAATATATAATATGGTACTCCATTCAATATTACCGTACACAACAATACACACTAAGGGGTTATAAATTGAAAATAAATAATGATGAACGTAAACAGTAAACACCGGAAACAAAATAAAAAAAAATACTACTCATAAATAGCTATAGTATTTATATACTATAGAAAATATTTTAGTTATGTAAAAATGCATATGCTATAATGTTTATTTATCTTTTATACATTCCATGTGCTGGCAATACACAAATCTATTGTGAATATTAGATAACATTCACTCGAAAAGAATAGCCGATATATTTGATTGTACATAAATATGCCTTATAATAATAATAATAATAATAATAATAATAATGGTACTTTTTGACAAATAAATAAATACTTATTTTAAAATATAATATCGTTTTAAATTTGCATACTAAAAATTTCATTTTGTACTTTATAGTTTTCTCCTATAATGGACATTTCTCAATTCTCCATGAGTGTCCACTGTAGCGTATATCATTTTGTAAAATGTAAATTATATTCCAGTAAGATGAACAAGACACGAACATTTTTATCGCGCACGTAGGTGGGTATCGTCGGACGAAACGACACCCGTACGTACGGGCATGGTGACAAAACGCGCTTTCAGTGTCATTTTAATAAAAAAGCTTTTTATTTGTATGTACACTGCAGATTATATTGTTGCAATTTTTATATTTAAATTAAATACTGAGCGCAAAGCCGACGTTAAGGCATAACGCGATCGCACAACAATATAATGTAAGGGACGTCGAGAATATAGCGATCGTAGCAGCAGCAATAAACACGGCTGTTCATGTGAGAAAATTCAAATTACGAAGTGAACGTAGAATCAACGATCAAACTGTTCTATTTTATCCTTCTACCCCTTCGATAACCGACGTATATCCTTTTTTGCCTTTTCCCCTATTCGCACGCTTTCCCAACGGAGGCGGTGTATCGGTGTATTTACTATGCGAATGCACCAGTACCTGCATTTATGCCTTGTAATATGCTTTATCTGCGCCCATGCGAAATGAACCCACTTGTTTGTTTGAAAGAATCGTAGTCGTTATTGTGTTCTGTTAAAAAAAAAAAAAAAAAACGATACAGAGGTTATCCTGGGCACTGTTGTCATCGTAACGATTCGTATACTTAACGAATGCTTTATTGTCATGCAGAAAAATCAGAATAATAACATTGAAGGCCCATATTAAATATTAAAAACAAGAGTTTTGGATGTTTCACTTACTCGTCTTGGTAACTGGTAAATGCGACGTCATCCATCGGTATGAGTGTGCGATAAAATATTTATGATGTTTAAGATGCTTAATGAATGAGATGACAAACTCCAAATCCTATGAATATAATTATAACATTTCAACGGCCTTTAGACATTCCGGCAAAAGCTAAATATAATATTGTGCTTTAGCAAGCTCAACGTTGGGAAACACAACTCCGAGACAAAGTTCAAAGAGTCAAATATTTTCACTATATTTGGTTTATTATCAAGTATAAATTATGCACCTTGGTATTCATTATGTAAATTGAAAAGAAATTTCACTATCGACTTAATGCATTTAGTAGCTATGTGTATTTATAATGACGTACACCGTTCAATTTTCCATCGTTTGACTTTTCATGTGAATTTCAATTATGTTACATTAATTATTAGTATCACGCATAAATAATATGAATAATAGGGAAAAAAGTTTAATTAATAGCACTATAGCTGTTTTTTTCTAAGATATTACTATTTGTACAATTAGAATTCTAATGTTTACATTTATTAATCGGTTCTTCGCGTCAAAATTTGAAGAACGCAAATTTGAATTAATTACTTTAATATATTATCATACGTTAAAGAACTTAAAAAAAAAGATAAAAGAACTAAATAATTTTGGTTTTAATTCAAATAGTACCAACTCGATTTCATGATGTTTATCAGGCTTTTGTTTGCAAAAACATTGTACTGAGTTCTATGATTGATCGTTGAGACATTCATAACTGTAATTAGTGGTATCCCTCGTAAGGCAATTAAAATTTTACTTAACATAAAGTTTACTATGCAAATGGAAATATTTAAAAACAACACGTACTATCTTTATCTATAGATTGCGTAAATTTATCGTCCAATTTTCCAAAACTACGGGAACGGAGAACAAATACGAATTAATCAGCCTACAGTAAAATATTAAAGATAAAAACCTTATTTCGTGACCTGTTGTTTTTTGTCATTTTATCACGCTGATCTTGAAATGTAAAATGTTGGTAATATACATATTTAAAATACGATTTACTTTACAACTCACTTCATAATATAAAATTTTAATAAAAAGAGAAACGACGGAAAATTGTCTTCATCTCTCGGCTTGATAAGTGATCCTAGCTCACTAACATTCGCAACGTTTTAATAATGCAAATAGTATAAATGTGACCTAGATCTTGTTATTTTACATATAACATAAAAATAGAAGAAATAACTGTTCACAACGTTTCAGTGATTTGACACTTCGCTCTCCATTTGTAATTCGTTATCAAGAGTTAGCCTACAAACATTATGTTGATCAGTTGGTCCTACATATTTATTATTCCGTTAACCATGACGAATATCAGTAAAGGATCATAACTAAACAATAACATTTAACAGAAACTCGCGATTCATGAGACGATTAGAGCAAAATATATCACGGCTACGTATGTGATTGCCGTGGATCGTAAGTCACGCGCGAGACTATTAAAAAATATAAATAAGGTCCATGCGAGTCAACGGTGGTGCGTTTCGTCTTGGTCGCGTATCTGTAGAATTTCGCGGTGCACTGCACGAACCCGTGAGATATCCTTTGTCGGGAAATAATATTGTCCTCCACCAAAGTCGGAAATGTCATTCTTGCCGATACGAACACCGTCGCGCTATACAACCGTTTTAACCCCATCTCCCGAGCCAGCGAGCGGACGTGTTCGTTTCTGTTACTTTAATTCTTTCAGCCCCGCGTCGGTGACCCGGTGGAATATCGTTGTTGTATACATAATAGCTCGTACATGCACTACACGGGTATACCATTTTATGTACACCACCACCACGTGTACCTATATGTATATATGATATATATATGTATGCGTTCTGCAGCACGACTACGAGCTCTCCGAATCCGTTTGACGTGTGACTGATGGGGTCGCCCCGGTGGATTTCCCGAAACCCGTCGCCCTGCTATGCGTATATACACCCCTCTCGACGGCACACGGTCGCGGGGTCGCTTGTGCCGGTAATATGTGCTTTTTCGTTTGTATGAATGCGCATATATGACGGTGTGCGTGTGCGTGCGTGTGTACATGACCGCGTTTGTGTGCGTGTTGGTCGTGAATGGATGATGGCATTGATAAATGAACCAAGTCCCTGTTTGTTCGAGCGAGCACACATACACACAAACGAGCGCTACAATTTTCTTTTCTCATACACAAGACGTCCACACACATACACATACATATAAATACTCACACTTGCGCACATTGACACGCATACACTCATATATTCACACACACACACACACACACACACGCACGCATGCATGCATACAAATTCGTGTGAGTAACACTCGCGTACGGTTTCCCACCCTCTGGTTGTCCACCCACTTTTAATCGTATACCGTATACCGTAGGCACTTAATAATCTCGGTAATACGTGTGCGTGTGTGTGTGTGCAAAACGCTCGTGTGAGATCGGGCTCGTGCGCGTTTGCGAGTCGGAGAACCGTTAGTCTTCGGGTGTCGAGGATTAACCAGGGGTACAAAACATGACTCCGATTGGATTACCCGCACCGGGCCAAAGCTTTTACTGATCGTCGTCAGCGGCGAAAGGGAGCTTCGAAATTGTATAGTCTCTGTGTGTGCGTGCACAGAATTATCACTCGGGTGGACTTAACTCGGTGTCGTTGAAAATAATTATCGAGAGAGCTGAACACATACACACTCACACACACATACACAAGTAATGACATTTTGCCCAACTCGTCCGTATATGACCTCCGTAATTGCAGGTTACGGTGAAACCGCTTCAGGATTATAGAATGCTTTAGACGTAATGGTTTCATTTTCTATCAGATTTGGCCCACGCTTTTCCGTGCGCCGACAATCTCGCGGCACGTATGTGTCTCAAAGATTTAATATGTATATAACCGGGTGCAAAGTTTTTCGACAAATGATCGATAACTAGTCAAAAGCTGGTCTACGATGGAAAAATTTAATATTATAATATCCAAGCACTTGTTTTCGCATATCGGTCATACACCGTTCGATTTGTGAATAAAGTGAGAATAAATGGTGAACCTTATGATTTTCTTTTCCAAATATTTTAAAAACAAATTTGGTCTCTTCATTTTTTCTATTACAACGTGCACTCAAATTAATTATTAAAACTACAAAAATCTTCTTAGTTTTATATTTCTATATTTGTGATATATCATTTTTCACTATTTGTCCAAATACTGTGAGACGCTCAATGCACAATGGAGATTTTATTGATATTTTGTGCTCATGCAGTTATGTTCAGTTTGAAATGCAAACGAAATAATATACTTATTCATTCTATTTCATTATATTATTCTAATACAATTTCGTTGTTTTCGTTTTTAGTTTTATTATTTTTGTCATAGCAGTATACAAATCATAAAATATAACTAGCTGGTATTTCATGCTATCGGATACAGTAATTATACATTAATGAATTATTCTGAGTTCTAACAGCGATTACAAGTTTTGAAACCAGGGTATGTTGAAGTTCAATCAATAGAGGTAAAATAGTTTTTTAATGAAATTAATTACTTAAGAAATATAATGTGTAGCTTAATAGATGACTTATATAAATTAGAACAAATGAATATTGTATAAGTAAAGTACATAGGTACATGATAATACTTTATTTAGACTTTCTGTGCATATACAGTTACACTTGTAGTCAATATATTATTTCGTGCAATACATATGGATTTTATTTCAAAGGTAGGTAAATTATTTTTGGTTTTGACGTTTGGACCGGATGGGAAGAGATACGACGTATTCAGACGAAGGTTGACAGAATATTTTTTTAAGTGGTCATAAGTGCTGTAAAGCGACAAGTGGTGAGAATGGAATGGAGGTCAAGTGTGTTTTCTTCTGTGGTAGCTGGATTATTGTCATAATACGTGCGCAATACATCTGCGGTTCAACCTAAACGTATTGTGTGACCGGTCATTCTAAATAGTGTTCACTTCGGCGAAATCCAAACATTTATATACTAATTGTAATGGTATACTTTCACGTTAATCTAACGAGTACCGGGAAAGGCGTTCACAATATAATATTAGTACTGGTGAACTATATAAGTACTCTACTGACAGTGTGTGTGACCTTCCGACTGTTGTTTCAAAATATATTTTCGTATATATACAAGTATATGCTGTTACAAGTTGAAAATATTTTTATTATATTTTTTATCACTTTATATTATATTCACAATCTGTTTTGTAATTTACACAATAAGTGAATTTGATAACATGGTAATTTGGTAATTTTGATAGAAAGAGCAGATTAAATACTCTTTACACTATACAGCGAAGGCATTTTCACAATTGAAAACAGTTTAAACTATATTAAAATAGGAGAGAAAAAACTTAATTAATTAACTTACACAATTAGAGTTGAAAATTACAAGTTGAAAATATAAATTAAAATATGTTTAAATACATGGTGTTTAGAATAATATAGTGAATGAGGTTTTAGATCTAGTGACAGTAAAATACACAAAAAATCAAAAAATATGTTTTTTCTATCATTTGGTGATAATGAAATTTAATCAGGTTTTTATTAATTTATGTTGTATTTATTTTTCATCTTCATCTGGTTGAAGAATAGTGCTCCATTAAAGACTTATAATCTAGTGTGGATCTCTTAAACCGTTTCTTTATCCTGATTTAGAGAAGGGGCATTCTCGTTCAGTTATAGATTTTATTATTACGTATGAATAATTGGATCTTTATGTTTATTGTCAAGACAAGCTCTTTAGGATTCTAATTTAATTTAATTTTATTGTAGATGCTTAAGCCAATATTCAGCAAACATAATTTATTAGTGGTCGATTTATTGAGGTATACAGTAAAATATATGATATTAATAATAAACTATCCGTTCCTACTTTGTTAGTACTTCTAGCGATAGAGTATTCTATATGGGTAAAAATAAAATGTGATCTGGTTACCTATATTATTATGAATGAAAGCTCAAAGTAGCACACATCAAACATTAGTAGAAACCCAGATTTCCCTTATTTATTTTCATTTAAACCTTATAATGTATCGTCTAATATTATATATATCATTGCTTACTTAAATAAGGAAAATTAAAAATTACTATTATTTTTGATTGTTTTCTTTTATTTGTACAATTAACAAGGTCGGAATATCGTGCAATTTAAAAGAGTGATTGTGGATTCGGTGATTAGCATAGTATAATTACTGGTGTGGGTATATATTTAAAATTAGACCTAATATTTAGTTTTAATATTAAGTGGACCATATAATATATGGACCGATATAGTATAAAGTTAGTCTGCGACTAAGTTTTTTTTCGATTAGTAAAAAACATCATACATATTTTATGAAAACTGTTTTATTTCCTGTAGTCACACCTCAAAGTTTTGAAGTGCCGAAAACATTATGTTGGATTTTGTACCTAGTTAAAGTTTTTTGATTCCAAACTGCTGTGACATATTTAGTCACTACATACTTTTCAAAAGAATTGACTGCATTTAAAATACATATAATATAGTCAATCGTATCCTCTGCATGAGCCATGATATCGTTGAGTATCATCTTGTTTGAAAACTCAACTATTCCCGTGTTTTGCCAAACTTATTGAAAAACAATCGATAGAATATCGTATGGGTTCTGGTTTTCGGGGTAACGAAAAGCTCCGTTTGTACTTGGGGCTTAGTTTTGTTAATTTTTTTTTTTTTAATTTTTGCGTTTTGATTTAGTGAATTTCTGCTGTTGTACATAGTTCAGAATTTTAATTTGGGGTAATTCATATTGGCATCAGTACCATTATAGTAAAACACTTTATATAATTACATGTATAAGGTTCGCCAGAACAAATGCATGTTTTTAAAATTATTAATACTTAAAATGGGGAAGTCTAATTGGTGTGGAAGATGGTTCGTTGTAAAGCTGACAAAATTCAATTTTGGTGATCAACTGTGGAGTGTTTCTGAAGTTCTTCGCCAAAAATTTCCTAGACTTCTCATTTTGCGCTATAGGTTTATTCTGTGTTCCTCTCGTTCCCTTGACTTGACAACAGGTAGTTTTTATGTGGAGTCGCCTATAAATTAAAAGTTTATCAATACAGTCCACGAGCTCTTGATGAATTGGAGAACGAGATCATACGAGTGATGAGAAAATTTCCGGGACAGATCATAGATGCTGATCGACACGATTGGCTCATTTTGCAAGCACTGATATTCCTGCATTTCAACCCAAAGGCGCCTTATGATTGATATTAATTTTAGAACCTAAATGTTGTTATGGATGAAAAAAACTACATTTGTTTCTACATTTTTTGGTAAAATATTTTTTTTTTTACCGAAATTAATTTTGAATAAAAATTTTGAAAAACATGCGTTTGTCCTGATGGACCCTGTATAACTTTTAGGTGTTAGTTCATTGTTATAACACCCCTATCGACGGGAACCGTAATGCGTAACGAAGCGGTAAACTCCAACACACGTGTGGATGTTACAGCGGACAGAATTTGACCTTTGACGTGGATTTTTGGTGGAAAATATTGATAGTTATTGTATTAACGATAAACATATTATAAAAATAACTAAAATAATAAAATACATTTTATTTGTCTTAATAAATATACGCGATTCGTTTTCAATATTATAACAGGTTTTGAGCGGGAAAGTGGAAATTAAATTATTTTTGATTGATACACTTATGTAGACTTACTATATGAAGCGCAAAATGATTTAAACAAATCTTAAAATCTCGGAATTATTTTAATTTGTTTTGTAAAATATGATCGTCACAATATTTTACGTTAAATCATAAAATAATTAATAATTTTTTTTTGCATTTGCATTTGACGCCGTTATTCGAGCGTCTAATACATTTTTAATCTTTAGAAATAACGAATTTTGAAATATAATAAACAAGTATAATATTGTTTCAGTACCAAGTGAAGGTTGTGGCATTACGCTCCGGACAATTCGATTAGTTTGGGAGACCATCAGAAACATTACGCGAATAAACTTAGGTATTTACGGTTTCACAACACCAATATGCAATGTAATACCCTTATTTAGAAGGATCCCTTACGTCTGCGTGTGTTGTTTCAGTTATTATAAGCGGTAAGTGGCATCAGAAATGGGTATGCGCTGGGCTGGGAAATGCGGGAGGATATTTTTGAAGCATTTAACCCGCGAGTCAGATGATTAATTGTAGTAGGTCAGCTATAATAACCCACGGCCAGTTCCTGGGAGCAATAATCCTTTTTATTAATACATGCGGTCCTGTGTACATATACACAAAAACACTACAATCAATAAGTAAATAGGGTAGACGGCAAACTTAAGGGTCTTGTAAATATTTAATACTGTTATTGGCAAGATGCGAAATATAAACAGCCATGGTAATAATATAACCTTCTACAATTCTCTGCTCATTGTTATAATTACTAAATGCGTACACGGCGTTTTACTTCTCGTTTTGGATAGTCAAACGAGTGAATTCGGATCGGATAAGAACAAATACAACCTTAACACATGTTATCTCTGAGCTAACAAGTCATAAACGTAATTGTTTAGAATATAACGCAACTGACTTAACAATTGTCTTCAGTACAGACGTTGTATTGAACGCAGATGAAAAATCGAATTACTTACTACGATTGCATGGTCTCGTGAGCATAACGGTTATGAAAATATCAACTCTGCTCGCAGTGGTGAGAAATCGGATCACAGTATAATTATAATAGGCTTTAAATTAAAATAATAGCTACTGTATAAGTTGAAACACGCTAATATGTTAGTGGTGGAATGATTAACTATCTATTGATACAATATTATGATCGTGTCTAATGATGTCTAAAAAATGTAAATTTTTAATTTTTTTATTTTTTGATAAGTACTATGTTCAAGGGTACTTGGCACTCCTGGTACAGTATATTTGAGTTTGTAGATATTTTTAATATACTTAAAAAAACACTCCAGCACTTGGCCAATATAGGTTCTTAAAAAAAATATTTCATTCGAAATCACTGGAAACCCATTTACACATAACAGTTAAAATAGATCATTTACAAGGCTTAAAAATAATACTATTATCACGTTTACGTTTGGTTTGCACAATGTTTTGTTTGAACCGTTATCTCAAATAATGAAATCTATCGTATTCATTCCTGTAACATTGTCTACACGTTACTTTCGTACAGGACGTACATTTCTATGTAAATCAAAAAATGTAGCTGAATAAATTTAAAATTATTTATTTATATTTAGCAATATGTATCGATAAATTACAACAATGATATGATAACGGTTGCTAATATCAGGAAATTCATATCATCATGTATACTCATTTAAAATAATTGTATAATTAAATCATGAAGTTAATTTACATTAAATGTAATTAAACATTAAAAAAATTTTGTTTCAATAAATTAATAGTGAACGATTGTACTTGTTCCCTACCAACCAGTTTTTATGAGAACATGAGCTGTACTTATAACTAAATTGACTAATTAAATACACAAATAGATCAAAAATTCAACTTTTTATCGGCCCAATACTTTTAAATAACATCGGAAAACCCTAGACAAGATTTTGTAAGTAAAATATTTTAAAATACAGCAAAAAAGTAATTAATACATAGTTGAACTTTTTGCTATGTCTAAGAAAATGTTGATAAGCAGAAAGAGATTTTTATCGTAACGGAGAAGAAAACACAATCACCAAACATGTTTTTTTGGAAAAAAAAGTATTGTTCTTTGTTAATACAAAAATACGTATTGTTGTCAGGGGTGAACAGTAGGGAACGGTTTAAGTATTCAACCTTTTGACCCTTTCTCAAAATATCAGAAAAATTCAGGACACAATATCGCATTTCGTTATTCTAAAATTACTCTTCAAAACTTTATAAACCATTAATTAAATGTCACCGTTAATATATTTTTATCTTTAATAACTTATTGTATAATCAACTCATAATATACATACGAAACTAAAACTTTATAAAGCGAGTAAAATTGACTCGATAAGTTTTTTTTACTATTCATTGACTTGAAATAATTATCAAAGTGTTAAATTATCAATTATAGCTGTACAAACAATACGATGAAGAAAAATTAATGACAACATTACCAAAACCATGGATGCATATGATAACTGTGGATTAAAATTTAATAATTAATTGCAATTAGTTGATATAAGTTTAATTAAATTTAATATAATTGATTATTTTCCAAACTCTACTCCAGAAAATAATTTTTGCGTTCGCTTCTAGGTACTGATAAGTGATAATGTATGATTTTATTTGATTTAGTGTCGGGCTATATACGAAATTTAATAATAAACAGTGTAACAAAAATATCAGCAAATTTTGATCTTGTGAAAAATGATGATGGATAACCGTTGAAACGAGACATAAACAATGTTTTATGAATTACGTAACCGTGATGGAGTTACGTGGACAAAAAAACATAAATTATTGAGTAACGATTGCAGTGCATGTCATCCCGTGTCCAAATGCATTGTTTATGAGTTGCAATAAACTATTATGGAGTGCTCCGATGGGACATTAAGAAGTAAGAAAAATAATTCGTCTCACGTCGAAGCCGGACGAAAGAAATTGTTCAGCGTTCGTTATCAGTCGAAAGAGTGCGTGATAGAGATATGCATGCCGTATGGACAGTATTCGTGGAAACTGCACTTGAGGATACCGCAGTTAAGAAATGTCATCACTGCACGGATGCGAAAAATACGAAACTCTGAACAAGAAAATGATATTATATTATATTAATGGTGTCTCACATAAGTAACCGAGGAAAATGCGTAAAGAGAGTGAGAGAAAGAGTGAAAGGAAAGAGCAGAGGATAGCGAAACCGTCGGGACGATTGTGCTGCCGGAGAGAGATTTAATATTATTGACCAATAGTCGATTGGCGAAACACAAAGACTTTGTATACACTATAACAAGTTAATACTTTACCACAACCATGTTGTTGGTAAAACGGTTCAGAAGCCTTTTGACCGAGTGGTCGAAAATTAGTACGCATTCAGCTGCGTAGACGCAATACGCCGCAGGCCCATATGACTCTTTAGTGGGGGGAAGGGGAATAGTATCTATATACATGGTGAGTACCGGGAAAAAGACGTGGTGAGTAGAACGTTACTTATATTATTTGGTGCTTCTTGAAATGTTCGTCTTAGGTCTATGTTATCTTAAAACCGATTTACTGTAAATAATAATATTGTAGTTGCGAGTTATGAAATTGTTTCGAACACAAAAACCGGGATATGATTTTATTCGTCATCTCGACTTCCAAGTATTAATTCAATTATAATCATAAATAATGTATCGAATAACGATTGGAATGCTATAAAATTCGACGGTGAATTTTGTAAAATAATTTTAAATAAATTTAATAGAAATATGTTATTATCTCTACGTTTATAAAATATATATATTTTGCAACATTTTATTTCGATGAAACCGTCGAGTAGTAGGCGTTTAGTTTTTTCAAGTTAATTGATGATTGCGGTCATGATGACGATAATATTGTTGCGACCACGATCAGATTTTTTTTCTTTAACGTTGTTTTACGCGGCCACAAAATATTACAAAATCAGTTTGACGAGTTTTCAGTCATGACAATCCGATCAATGTCCAATGTTTGTGTGTGTTTCCATTCGGAGGCTGCGTCTTCAAGACATCATTGAATTGATGATAATCGTCTTTGTCCGCTAGAAATCGATTTATAGACTTCCAGCGGTATATAGGATATCATTGGCGTATTTATAGAATTTTTCATTTAGGGACTATTATACTTACTGATATTACTGTACGATAACAATATTCACATATTTTACTGTTAACGCGTAGTTCATTCGAGATGAATATACAAGAAGAATAGCATATTTACTAAACTGCCATACTTTTAAGAATGTCAAATATTCATAAAAGACAAAAGTAATGGAAAAATGTATCTGAAAAAAAAGCTCATTGCATGTGATGGTCTCCCACACATCGTAGATGCGCCACTGCACGATATCACCAATGTTCTACGATACCCGAACACAATATTATACTCGATCCCCTTCACGGCCTTCACTTATAATGAAAACAACTATAACAGTATTTGGGAGGTGGCTGTAAATAATAAAAGCGAGGAATGAAAATAGTATATTTCTAAGCTGTTTAACAAACATTGCATTTGTATACGACTTGGCATCCAAAAACTTGTTGCGATCAAAAAAATTCGTGACATTTAAATTTGTTGATATTCTCGTTTTCATTAGTTCTTACAATTTATTTTATTATTATACCATGAAGTGAGTAAGACGGGCTTATATGTTATATTTAATAACTTATAAGTGTACAGAGAATAGTTGAAGTGTGCTGCTAAAAATACCTTTTTTACCCTTCAGTCTTTACCCCGACAGCCAGTGTGTCACAAATTAAATGTAATATGATTTTTTTTAGCTAATTTAAGATAAAATAAACGAACTATAAACTTTTGGTTTTCAAAATTCTTATTTGAAACATGTTTTTTTTTATTTAAAACTTTTTAATAAATTATTATATCAAAATCTAGATGTGTAATATAAATTTAAATAAAAACGAATTACATAATTAAATATTCAATTTTATAAATTATTCTTCCGACTATCATAAGTTTTCAAAAAACTAATTAAAAACAGTTTCTTTAGAATTAATTTAAATTTTCAAGAGTTTATCATTAGAAAACGTTTTTATATAAAAATGTATACAATTCGCTTTATATTTTTTATTTTAGTTTCTACACAATACCACTCACTATACGGTAATCCATAGAAATGTTTTATTCATTAGAGGAATGATAATAATAATGTATTGCAACTATTTAGCAGATAAACGACAATGTGCAATATACGTTGTGAGTAAGGTACATTGTGGTAGTTAATACGAGTATATAGAGCTAAAATTCAGTAATATGTATTTGAAAGCAATTATAAACTATCAATTGTCATAATAAATGAATATGAGATAAGCCTATTTTATCAGCTCAATAAATACTATAAAATAAAATATCGGTTTAATATAATTACTGTATCACTATTAAATCGATAGCGGCAAAACATTATACAATACAAAAAAAAATAAAATAAATTAAAACGGAAAAAATTAAAATCTGTGATAGGTAGTTGGTATTACTCATATGTAATTATGGGAGTTCATAATACGTTTGGAGTAGGAAAAGTTCTGAAACGATTAAATGAAATGTTAGTATATTTTGTGCATTTAAAAATCTATTCACCGGGTGGACACCGCATCCTTGTTGTTAAAAAACGTAATTTAAATCTGATTCTCAATTAATTACATTATCTGCAGTATGGAAATCATTTATTTTTCACTATTACAATATTTCTATACTGATACAATGTGTTATAAATTGTATTCGTGATCAACGTTAGTATTGTTTAGAAATACTTATATAATGGTGGTTTTCTACTTTATGCAAACGATAAAGAACTGTACGTGAAAAATAGCTTTATGGTCTGTTCGTACACCATAGTCCGTAGTAGTTCTACCATCACAATTCGCAGCAGTATCTAGTAGTCACTATATCTACCATCCGAAACCGTTTTGTGTCTTTTGCTACTTAGTTCGATAATGTTTGAATAATTCAACGAGCTCGAGCGGCGTGGTACTAAAACAACTGTGGAGTTATTGTGGTGTAGTTGGTTGTACTGAAAAGAATCGGTTTTCTTCGATGTTTCGATCACAAGTTGATTTTCGTAGTATGGACTTCATGTGTGTTAATACTGCGATATCTACTCTAGATTCCAGAAAGGTGCATATTCCGTCAAAATATCTCTTTTATCAGATATGAGTGCGTGCATGGATGCGTGCGTGC
>JAIPRK010000057.1:0-73993 GCA_025469195.1 Chaitophorus viminalis | reverse complement strand
TGATTTTCGTAGTATGGACTTCATGTGTGTTAATACTGCGATATCTACTCTAGATTCCAGAAAGGTGCATATTCCGTCAAAATATCTCTTTTATCAGATATGAGTGCGTGCATGGATGCGTGCGTGCATGGATGCGTGCGTGCGTGTTTCCGCTGTCGATTACACGGGTGCTGCAAATGTTTACAATGTTTGTTTCAACCTGCAGGTTCAATGGTGGATGTAACGTCATTTTACGGATGTACGTTTAATATAAATGGTTTTATATTAGATTTATTTGATGTCCATTCAATACGATATTAATTGCTTTTTTTATGTTTTTCAATACTCGAGATGGCGTTTTAATGGGAATTTAATACATTTATATATTTTATTAATGTTTTTTAATCGGTCTATTTTTAGGAAGGGCTCGGCAAATGTGGCTATTAGCTCTCCGTGTGGATTTTTTGTAGGTTTTATATAATTAAGGGTAGCCGTAGGGGGTGGTCAAACATGTGGGCATATGCGTAGGCATGGACAATGCTGTTGTAGAGTCATGTGATCACCCATCCAACTGTAACAGCGCTGGGCGGTGAATAAGTACTGAGAATGTGACTGCAGCGAACTGCTTCGCCACACAATGTCATTATTTATGTATATTATGTGTAATGAATGATTTGTATGTTGTACAACGCATAATCGAGTTATAATATGAATTTTAACTGGGTGTCCTACGTAAATTTTTTGGAAAAATGATCTAAACCATGTCCATGAAAAAATCAAAACTATGTCATTGCTAACCATTAAATTATGCACTTCGCTTGTAATAAAATTGTTGGCAAATCAATTAGATTTAGGTTAGCAAGTATAAATATTAACTATATTTTAAATACATATTAAGTGCATATAAATGTGAAAGAAAATAAAGTATAAAATATAATAAAGTTTTAAAAATAAACTTTACTAGACTCTAAGTAGTGTGAACCATGAAAAATTCAAGAAACTTATTGTTTAAGTTTTATTTTTATAATAATACACTTATTTTTATGCTTTTATGTACATCAGACACCATTAGACTAGTTTTTCCTTAAAAATGTGATATGATATTTCGTTAGGTTTGTTAGTTGTTCTATAGAATACCAGGATTCAACAATTTCCGGCAACATATTATATATTCGTTAGCTAATCACTGACCATACAGTTGTATTGCACCAAAATTAGTATAGTATTTAATAAAAATTTAATACAAATACTTTTTTTATATTTTATGTCACAAAAAAATTTAATTTTCTTATAGACATCGAAAATATTTGTTTACACAAATACATTTCTCGTTAAATAAATTATCCCGTGGTATTTAAATCATTGGCAAACATTTGTTGTATTTAAATCTATAAAAATTAAAAAAAAGTACTATACAACACATCGATGTTAATATTTTGATGTTTCCGCTAGTAACGTATAGTAGCTACAGTGAACTATAGCTGTATGACCGCCTGAGATGCGCTTGATCGCCGTCAGTTACGAAATTGTTTCGGTTTTTTTCGCATCTGGTTCCGACTTCTGTGATCTACGACTGGTAAAATAATACATAGGATATAGTTGTTTATAATCTGCTTACGACCTTAGGTTTAGTACTGCAGACGTTCGGTGAGCTTACCGTTGTACAAAATCTGATACTCTCGCAGTGCTTTCAGTACGACCAATATGCATCAACTATTAGTCCGTTTGATAAAGTCGTAATGCGTAAATCTTATTTCGCAATGTCTTACATTTTGAACGATTTGCAATGCCATACATATTCTACCGACGACGTTCCGTCGTGATATCACACGTGATGCATAGTATTATGTGATATATATTACAATACGTATTAACGAGATGACAATAAACGAAGTGGATACGAATAGAAACCCGCAGAAGAACAAAAGCAAATTCATGTAGGTATAATTATAATTGAATTTCATCTGGATGATTTCACCGTTTATCTCCCGAGACGGCCTACGTAGTATTGTAGTGTGTTTTTGTTCGGTAATTCACACTACGAGTATATTACGCAACATGCAGCTTTCGTCAAGTGTTACATCGAGATTCATTTCGCGAGAAGCGCGTTTATTTTAATAACGTTTGGCATTCGGTTACGGCGCAGATACCGTGTTGTTCGCGATCGGTTTGAAGAGTGTTAAATTCGCCGTCAAAGTATTTATAATGCGCAAAAGTTTTGCTGCATCGAAGAACAAATCCAATTACAAAAGTCGTTTACACCGTTCGATATCTGATAATCATTGTCACCTATTGCAGTCATTTGCCTATGGTTGTCAACGCGCGTCGATGGACATTTGGGGTAAAGTAATTACAAATGATGTTTGTGTATATGTATGTGTGTGTGTGTGTGTGTTTGTGTGTGTTGTTTTTACCGACAAATGTTTATTCACATAGACTGAAAATGGACGAAAATATTTATGCCGTGCTAGGGGCGGAAAAACTATTTTAAATACGTTCAACCGAAACGGGAAAATATAAAATGTGGACGCCACCGAATGAAAATATTAGGCTAAAAAATCGTAAAGGAGAAAACTTTTTTTTCAACACAATAGAATAATAATAACCTAAAACATATTATTCGCGCTGTAACGCAGCAGTATATTAAACTGAATGTTACTGTGAACATTTTACCAACTAGATTAATACACAAATAATATTACCCTAGCATAGTACTATGGTTGCGTTTATATAATAACACATTATATTTATGGTAGTGGCCGATGTCTGTATTAACTTATATAATTTCGCTACATGATCTAATATGGATTTCGGTGCCACTGGTTATTAGCGTGTGAAAACTAACCATATTATTCTAAACAATACATTAATACTAAAACCGTCTCTAGTGAATCCTTTAACCTAACTTACCGGGAACAATTGCAATATTTTCAATGTTAATCTTAATCTCCAAGAATATGGTGCATGATATTTGGTTGACGAACATAATATTATAATAGAATAATATTATCGATTTTATATGTTTATTCATTTCATAACATGCTCGTTTGAACCCGTTGACGGATACTTATTTGCTAATATCAATAATAATAGTAATAATTAGGAAAAAATATTGAACGTAAATTAATTTATTCGAATAATTCGATCATAGGTCCTATTGGCTATTATACAATAGATACAGCCATTGCCGGTAATAAGCTAATAATGCATTGCATGATATACAGCCAATTCATCATTACTATGTAAAATAGCTGAACCCAACATCAGGACTTGCTATATCTGTGAATATATAAAGCATTCTTATCAATCGGTTTTGACAGTTGTTTCGGGAAATAGTGAGTTTTTATACTAAAGTGTCAGTTATTGGGTAAGCAATTACATAGGTTAGTTCCTACGAATGTGATGTGCTAACACTTACACGAATATAAAAATTAGATGTAATTGAAATATACTCAGATAATTAGAATAATAATATAGGTAGTATGCAGATTCATTAATATATTATTATAACATAATATTTTATTATTTTATCATCTATTTGTATAAATATTTGTATATATATATTTGTATATCTAAATGTATAATGTTGTCTTTATTATTTTGTATCACCATTTACCCATCTATTTATTCAAGAAATGTATTGCGTTTTATTTTTAAATACATTATTATTATTATGCTAATGATTATGAATTATTTTAATATACAAAATATTGTTTAATATTATATATAAAAAGCTTATCCAAAATATAAAAGCATAAGTATACATTTACTGGTTTGGAGATTTGTATCACTGTGTAGGAACTAACATAGAGCGCACCTATTTTTTACCGTGTAGAAACACTTGAAACTTACACATTATATCATTCTTTTTCTCCTTGTAGGAACTAACTTAAACATATTATTTTTTGACAATGTAAAAACAAACATATGCATTTTTTTTCTTTTACCTGATAGGCCTCATGTAACGTTGTTTCAATTTTCGGCGGCAGTTAAACTGTATTCATAATTTTGATATTTTGGAATTCTGATATTATAATACAAGCAATAAACATTGTTGAAAATGTTATACAAGTAAATTTTCTTGTTAATAATATGTTGGCTTTACAAATTATGGGAGTGACTATATCCAAGCATCCGCAATAAACTCTTATCGTTTAAAATGGGCTTTCATTATTTTTGAAAATTTTATATAACGTTTGTACGATGTTATTTTTCGTTGATTTGTCGAACGAGTATAAGTATCCAATACTATAGTATGCATATTCCCTATAGTATTTTGAATTTTAAAGTATCTATAATGGGTTATATACGATCGAGTACGAGTATGAATATAAAAAAATGTTTGTCCGCAATTCCCATATTATTACACTATAAAAATTGAATAAATAATATATATTCAACTGAAAACAATGTTAATAATATCGACAATTGTTTACATTTCTTGAAAGTAATTTCAAAACTCCGATAACCAATACCCACGAGTTCGTGATTCGTTTTTCTTTCATTTTCTTTTATGCTATACGCAGGATTTCAACTCGTAAGCTTATAAAGTTATTTAGTTGTATTATAATAATAATAATAATAAAAAAATGTACTCCGTTCTCTGAAGCAGCTACATTTTTACAGGATAAAACTGTAGAAAAGGGATAATCGGATATAATAATACATTTTTATACATACATATATAAATCAACTTACCTACGCCCATTGCATATAAGTATTACTTTTCTTTTTTTTTATACGTGTATATTTGTAGTATACTTAAGTACACCGATCGCACAAATATTCCACCATCGTATTGCCCAAGCAATTACTGTCGGAAATACATTGTATCGCAATTTCAATAAAGAGCTTTTAGCAATGTAGGTATGTAAAATAATCAAATTAATTTTTTTCGTAGACAAATACGCTCTGAATTTACCAATAATATTGTTTTGTTACTAGTGATTTTGTTCCTCTTTTTAAATGAAAAATTCAATATGATATTCCAACATTCAACATATTAACTTAATCACGCTATAGTACTCGACAACTAGCAATATATATTACACCCAAGTATCTAACAATATCAACAATATTCATAGGAACAAAACCGTGTAATGTATAGTTATAACAAGCAACTTCTCCACGACGTCATGGTCATATTATACCAGTAGTGTAACTTAAAAAGTAAATTATTAATTGGGGTGGAGGATATTCATAAACTATAATGTAGTCAATTGCTTTAAATTTTTTTTTTTGTGTAATTGTATTTGAACATATCTATTCAGTTTGAACTGTGTTCGGTTTGGTATGCCCCGAAGGTCTAATATATAGACATTTTGAACCGTCCACATTGTTAAAATAATTGGGAATTTTTCCTTAACAAAATATTAAAATCAACGTTCCCCCTTAATATAATATATGAATGACCAAATATTGTAGAAGCAGTGATGTACATGGTACATTTTTCATACTGATAAATGATAATTAACAGCAACAACAACAAACTGGTTTATTTGTTATTAATGTTATTATAATGAAACTTTAAAGAATGAACATATATTATTAAGTATAGAGAGATTCCACCATACATATGAGTATTTAAATAGAAGCGTATGTGTGTGTGTGTGTGTGTGTGTGTTCTCATCGAAAAGGTTCAAAACTACTCTATTAATACGATGTGAACAAGAACGTAAATTCGTACTGTGAATTTGTTTGAGCTCTAACCGTACTCCAAACACCGGAATACTACGTATATCGTAGAAATGACGATGTAGAAAATCGTTTATCCAGCTGAAATATTATATTATATTCCGTTTTCAATTATTATTAATAATATTTTCAAATCATATTGATAAATACTAACTAAAAAAAAGAAAAAAACTAGCTTTTCGTTTTAAAGTGGCCACCAAACGATTCCAATTCAAGGTCATTTCAATAGTTATTGAATAATATTATTTAGTTGAACCTCTATTTGATGAACTTAAATATAACTAATAAAACTCTGTACATAAAAATATTTTTTATAGAAAAATGACATTTCTATGAAAAACGTTTCCGTCAAACAAAATTTCTGTTTAACAAATTTCTTTCAGAGAAATGTCATGTCAATAGTTTGTGATGTACAGGTTTGGCATATGAGCGTAACGTAGAGTTGTGTGTATAGTGAGAAAGTCATATTATGCAAAAGGTTTTAATTTTAAAAACTCCGAACTTAGCAGGGCACTTGCGATGAAGTAACCAAAACGTCGTATTTTTCAACAAATAACATCAGCTATACTATTTTAGTATCATTTTATTTTATAAGAACAAACAGATTTGAAACTTTTTTAGAAAAATGTACAAGTTACACTATAAATTCGCATTGTTAAATCAAACAGAAAACTATAAATGAATACAATGAATTATAAACATATTTACATAGTGTTATAGCACAAATTAAATCATAACAATGATTGTATTGTGTTGCCATAACTCATAATACCTGATGATGTATTTTGAAACAATCGACTTCACTTACTTTGTACGTTTTGTGTTGTTTTAGGTGAGAACCCGGCAGCTATGCAACACGGGCATGGAAGAAGTCTGAACATGCTGAGCTGTCCATCCATATGGATACTCATACCGTCCTTGGTCATGTTCATCAATCTTAACACAAATTGAGAGCCTTTAAAATCAAGAAAATGTGTTAAGTGAACGGCGTTAGTTTATAAATACATATACAATGTAACACAAGCACACAGACACACATATACATAGATTTAAACAAACACACAGATACATACGAATACACAAATACACACACATACACATACACATACACATACACATACACATACACATACACATACTTACAATGTAAGTCTTACATACATGCTAGAATTGATAGATGCATATAATTAAATTATACAAAGAATTTAGGAAAATAAGAAACTGTAAATATAAATTATATTCAATTATATTATGGATAGCTTTTGGATGTTTTCGTAATACCGTACGGAACGTCGTTACGCAATGACGGTGTGTTTGATAATAATATTAATAATAATATAAATTTTCATAAGAGTAATATTATGTACGTATTTGTCGATGTTCATATCGATTTATAGTATTTGATACTTTTAATTATGTTTTCCATGTGTATACGATTCGTAAATAGAAATATGTATTATACTAATGGTATATTTTATTTTTGACTTTCCACATAATATTATACACACCCAGAATACGTCCAGAATTTCAGCTTGTAAATGTTAGTTTTACCGACTTAATAGAATCGAGCAAAAAATAATGTATATTTGAAATATATCCACCAAAAACGTATATAATAAGTAATGAGTATAAGGACATTTTAATCATTTGTTTATATTGTACATTTTAATATTAAGAAACATGTTAAGTTTATATACCTAATATAATATAATATAATTATGTCTGTTTACAACAATTTAACTACGATTATGTTCAAATATAATAAGTGTTTTTATTTGTGTAAATAAATTATAAAATAATAAACGTTTATAAAGTTACGAATAAAATTATTTTGTTTTGATGTCTGAAATATTTAATTATTTTTCAACACCAGGGCGAACTTGATTTTTAAACCTCTAATTGGAATGTTTCTACAATACAAGTATGGTATTACACAGTTATGGACTATAATATAAAACATATTATTTCTGTGTGCGTTTATTTTTATTTTTAAATAGATATATTTTGTGAACATAGGAATTATTACTAACATGTTGGATCTTCATCACTGGAATGTATATTAAAATAATATAAAAACGAAACAAAATACATTACTAACTACGTATATGCAAGAAATCTTTATAAACTTTGCAACTGAAATATTATCTCCAATCAAAAGCTATGTACACGTTCAAACGGTACCCACAAGTCAATAATTACGTAAAATATGTAACTACTGCAGATAGCGTATGAAAGTATGATTTTTTGGATTAAATGGTTTTCAAATGTTTTATGATGATGATGTGAAGTAAAAGCAGATCAGTTTCTCGAAAAATTATCCAAACATTTTGTTTTCCATAGACATTCGGATAATACAATGGGTGTTGGTTGCCCCCTTTGTAATAATAATATAGCACCGTACTGTTTTTTGCAATAACACTATACGATGTACTCACCTGACGACAGTTAAACTCCGCAAACTTCGTTGGCATTTAACTCCAAGAAAATACTGTAATATTTACCGTAACCGTTTACAATGGACATTTGGACATGGTCATGCGTGTATACTTGTACCTGCTGCTATGTCAGTGTGTGTGTGTGTGTGTGTGTCGCAGTCATGTGTCGTTGAGTTGTAGTAGGCACTTGGGTACATTATATTGTATGCTGTTAACTCTTGGTTGGGTCGAAAACAAACATGTTTTCTTTTCCACTATAGTACAACGACTCGACATTTTCAAAATTATACTATATATACTCGGTAAAATAAATGAAATGAAAATGCTCACTTGAAATCAAATGAAAATGATAGTTATATTAATAATAAAAATAATAGTAGTAATAATGGTAATAATAATAATAATAATAGTAGAAATAATAAACCCTACACTTAGCTACGTAATATATAATCGAAAATGTCAACAAATTTCTGATTATTTCCTTCGATATTATTCTCGATATAGGTAATAGGTATAGTTGTGTGGTAGTAGAGTATTCAAAATCTTTATACAAGTGGGTACATTATTTGTTGAACTTTAAACACTGGCTCTGCATACTTTAAACATATCAAACAAGCTATATATACGGGTTTTTTAACATTGCCTTTTAGTTTAGTTTTTTACAATTTTCTTTTTTATAAATATTTGTAGAGCGTTGAAAATTGTTCAAATTCTCTCATGGAACGAATACTTGCATACAATTGAATGTACTCTGTTGTAAATGTTATGCTTTATGTTCCGATAAAAAGCCAACTATTATAACATTTCCATAATATAGAAATTAAATAGTTTTTAAATATATATATATATATATATATATATTATATTATTGTTGTTACTTAACCAACCATTAACTTAATAAGTTATAACGAAAGGCACTCATAATCAATTTGTTGTTTTAATATTATATGGACTTAATTATAAGACTATGTTATATAAATTATTAATTCATTATATAATATAATAATTTATGAAATACGAAATAATGAATTACCTTTTACATCGTTTATTGTTCCACATAAACAATGTCAATTGTTAAAAATCATTAAGATTTTAGCTACCTATATTTAATTTCTCCAATATTGATACCTAAGAAATAAGAAATTTATGTCATTAAATGGTATACTAAACTAAATCAATCATAATCAATTCCCTTAGAATAATCTATTTTAAAATCGTATACACGGCTCAGCTTAACTCCGTCAAGGACTTCAAATAATTTACATTTTTCTTTCTTTTGCCAATTACAACAATAAGAAATAAAATTAATAAACTATTATAAATTATAACTGAAAAATTTGTATTCAACAATTTAAAAATTTACGAATTTTGGTTTTGAAAAATAAATGAAACAAATGAATAATTTTTTTTACATTCACTAAAACAATATAAATAATATAGAAATAATATTACTACTATCAAAAAATTAGAATATATTATTTAAGTCAATACTAAAAATTGTTGTAGTGAGTGGGTGACGAGTCAAAGCATAAGTTGAAAAAAAATACAAACCAATTGTTATGAACTTTTATATTATTACTTCGTGGGTTGGAACTGAAATGTAGCGCTTAATGTACATAAGTATTTAATATCCGATCTGATAGGATCATGGTCGGCGACAACAACTAAAAACTTATTTCCGTCTTGGATTGTAAACAGTTTCGGAATTGAGTTTGTTGAGATTCCACTTGAATTATAAAGAAAAGTTTTAACTTAGAATTTTCTGGTATTGTCGCAGTACTGTTGTTATATTTTACGCACGGACGTATAATCGCTCATCAATAGGTTTATGTGAAGTTATTTGTTTTTCGAATGGTCGCCTGACGTAAAATTATGCTCTGTCAAATATTCGAAAACATACATTATGGCGTGAAAAGTTTGTCGTTCAATCATTATCAATATTTGCCAACTCGCACATAATATATTATACGTAGGCATAAGCATTATATAATCATTATACAATGATGGTAATTAATAATAAAAATTCGGGGTGTTGAACATCTTTTTTTACAAATCAGTTGATTGAAATCTACTAATATAATTTAGTGTGTTCATATTATATTTTTATTCTGACAATATTATAATTACAATACAACAATCATAGTTTATATAATTGATACAATATTGATGATAGCGACCGTGGGATAATAACATATTAAGCTGCATGTTCAACGCACCATATTGACTTCCATCAAACTCTTCAAAAACTCACGTGACATATATTGTTTAATGTTTTATGCGATTTGTGGAGTTGACGTGGGTGATCGCAGTTCAACACCACACCAGGGCAACATAAGACGCGATTACATAATTCCGGGCTGAAGCGATTTAGAATAATAGAACATCGTCTATTTGCACCAAAAAAATCATTTGTTTACCTATGTTTTGTATCCTATTTGCGTCCAATTAAAAAAAGGTTTGTTTTTCCCCATGGCCTATTTCAAACCGCTAAAAATTTAGAAAAAAAATCCATGCCTATATATATATTGTACTAATTGAAATAAACAAAATACCGACGAAAATATTAGATGTTTTGTGTAATAAAAAGAATTTCTGTTAAAATCACACAGCGATCGTTCTTATTTGATGATTTGGCGAATGACAATATCCCGAGATAACGGAGTATACCTACCTATATCGAACAACATAATAAAACTGATGTATCACGTCATGTTTTCTGTCTGTCTATGCAATCATATACAAAAATTTGCAATATTTAAGCACTAATGTCATTTACTTAAAACACATGAATTAAACCAAGTTGTGGTTAATGTGAAATGTTTACACAAGTACATTTTAAATTTGTCACAAATGTCGAGAAAGACACATAACTTTTTTTATTTTGGCACGAATAGGCTATATCCACGAAGATTTTATTTTTTTTTTTTGGTCCAAATGGGTAATTTCCAAATAATATTATTAGTCAGTAGTTGGAATCGTGCAGTTACGCAGTCAACCTAACCATTATACGTAATATTATTAAATGCCATAATAGTATACTTAGTAAATTATATCGAAAACAAGGGTGAACTTCAGTCTTTAGAACCTAAAATGTTTGGTGAAGTGATGCATCATTATTAACCGCATAAATGCAACACTTTAAGATCTTCATAGTCAAAACAATAAGTAATAAGATTATATAATAAGTTATAAGGTAAACACTGTGGTTAGTAAAACCATTCCGGAAAAAATATCATAAATAAATTATCCAAAATCTACGTTATTATGCGTTGGTAAAAAAAAAAAAAAAATAATAATAAATAAATAATCTGCCTTAATTCCGAGTCTATAGAATGGGTATGTCATAAATTTTAACTTTTCTTGTAGGTTGTTGGTTGGTAAGATTTTTTACATTACTTTATTATTAAGTATGAAATTAAAAAGTTTTCGCCTCCCATAATATTATACTGCTGCTCAATATTTAGTATAAACAATGTACTTTTAATCTACACGTAGACGCCTGTATGATATAGGTGTATTTATAAATCATGATAACATTAACGCAGATTACGCTGTGTGGTAAATAATTCATCAAACTACACACTAAGATTTGGCTTGTCAGATGTCCCATTAGGTCCTTTTTAATGTCCTGTACAGAAAACTCTTCTGATTTAATCCCATTATTGCAGTTTTTGATCTTTTTTTTTTTTCAAAATATCATGAATATGCACGAACCTTGTACTTATTTTGTATATAAAATGTTTGATATTGCATATATGAGCAGCAGTATTGATAGTCACAATGACGTATTTCTAGGAATGAATGTGACATGTTTTTTCTCATTATAATTAAAATAAGCTATTAAAAAAAAAAAAAAAATTTATAAGATTACTCTTTTTAGCAATGCAAAATGTTAAGATATTATGATACTATTATTAATTATTATTTATACTGCATATTACATACAGAAATAAGTATCTTAAGTCTTTGTACGCGTGATTTTTAATGATATAATGGATCGATAGTATATAATTTCAAATAAACCAAAAAATGTCTTTATTCTTAACGAGCAATTTGTTTATGACAAATTCAAAATTCTTCAACCCGCAGTTATGCCAACTGAAAAATCAACTTTTTAATTGTAACGCCTATATTTTTTGATGGATTTTAATAAATATTCTAAAAATGTTCGTGGTAAAACTATGGATGTGTGTTTGCTAGTTAATTACGTACAGCCCTCTTAAATTTAATAAATTCATAAATAGTTTCTATTCAAATAATTTTTATTTTCTAGACATAAACAATATATTTTTAAACTATATTTTAATATTAATTTTGAATTTGCAATGAAAAAATTGCTCGTTAAGGATATTTTAAGTCCACGATCTTCTGTCTCTGTCTATTATACACGAAACATATAGAAATTAAGACCTCACCTATTTCCAACGTACCAATCGATAAATTAATGTAATAAGAATTTTGAAAACTGCTTTGAATTTGTCGTGTAGTCTTCTTTAGGTCGTTTTTTTTTACATTTTTGATTTTATCCTCTGAAATTTCACAAAATAGAATTAAACAAAATGGAAACATAAAAATCAACAAAAATTTATTGTGAGGTACTTTTAGTAAAAAAATTAAAAAATATCAGAGAATCGATCTAAAGAAAACTTTACAACGGATTCAAATTAGTTTTCAAAATTTTAATTGATCGATCGGTACGTTGGAAATAAAATACTATGTATAAATTCCTATGTTGCGCATGTGATAGACATAGGCAGAAGATCATGGCTTACAATTCTCTTAAAAATAAAATAACGCGTTTTTTTTATCTGAAATTCTATATCATCCATCCATAAAATCATTAAAAACTACGAGTACAAAGACATAATATCCTTGTATAGGTGTAATATGCAATAGGAATAATAATAGTAACACAATATGCCTTATTATTTTGCATTTTAGCATGATGTTATACACAATAGTATTACAATGAAAACAGGTAAGTATTTATTACGAAATGTTTCTTAATAATTAACATATAGGTACTGTAAAACCTTGTATGCATTTTATTTACTAGATAAAACATGTCACATTCATCCCGTTCCGACAAATACGTCATTGTAATTTTCAATACTGAATACATATAAGCCACTGCACTGCAGTAATTAAAGGCTTGTTTACACTCATATACTATGTACGAATAAGTCCTATATATGTAATCACAATGAAATATGATTTATAATCGTGGTTCGTTCCACGAATTTAAATTATGATAGTGCTTGAAAACTAACTTTCGTAGAAAATATAGTTGGTTTTTTGTTTTGAAACTGAATAATAATAATATAAAAAAAAAATAAACATTAGATTGAAAAATATCATATTAGAACTAAATTTACACATCAGTGAAAAATACTGAAATAAATGTATTATTAATATTTTTGTTTTTGATTCTCCTTGCGCGTAATATTATATAGAACTTTAAACTTAAATTAAATATAAAAATAAAATTCTTTTTAAATAAATTTATTTTTTTAGCAATACAATATAATTTAAATATATTTTTAATTTGATCATACAAATTTCAATTTTAAATAAAACTAATCAATAAAGTAGTTATACGGTACTATTGAAATATATATAATTAATGAGATTTTCTAAGTGAATTTCTATTTCAAATTTGTACAAACAAAACAAATTTAAATAATTACTGCGAAAAATCATACCACAGAAAAATAATGAATCAATTCGATGTATTTCCTAAATTATAATCGTTTTGTTTCTAAATCGGATATATGCTGTATGCACTTACAAATCAATCATCACAAGACTACGCTCTTTCGAAGGTAACGCTCTACAAAACAAATATAAACAAATCGCATTGAATAAAATATATAACCGAAAATGATAAAGACAGTTAAAAAACAATTAATTTAAAATTAATACGTCTTTCGGGTCACAGCCGAGATACACTAGCCCCATTCCTCTCTTGTCGCGAGCGACGTCCTATACACATTTAAAAAACGCCACGTCTCAGCTTATTTGCTTCATTGGTGAAGAATTGTTGGTGCTGGCATAATATATGAAAGTATAAAGTATAAATATTTGAACCGTCATGTATTGTAGCCTGTGGGGGAAGTTATTGAAACGATGAAAATTAAAACAACCCATAAACTCATTGTACATACGGTGAGATGTTTACTGGTACTACGTCAGCGAAAATTATTTATTGATACCGAACATAATAATATTATTATTATACTATTATATATTATAAATGCCGTCTTGGGCCACGCAACGTGATCGTGATATTTTGCGCACGGTTTGAAGTTTTTTATTTTTTATTACTTTTATGCTATTATATTTTCCGGCCAACTTGATTTTCATTTTCGTTTAAAATTAAATCCCTGCACTTCCGATCCACCTCGTCGTTCCGATCCGGATCGCGCTCGATTCGACGGCGAAAGAACATATTATTATTACTATTAAAGGTTCCGCGTTGTTGCGACGTGAAAACCAAATTATTATGGTAATTTTTCTGCGAGCCTTCCGTGAATATTATATACTTACGCATAATGATTATGTTTTATGATATGATGCCTACTTTACACGCAAACGTGTGTCGGTGCGTAAGGAAAAAAAAACCTCTTCGTCGCCAATATTCACGAACAATAGCTATACTCGACTGCGGCGGTGACGCTTATACCTATCATACCTACCTACCTACACGTCCCTCTTGCTCTCATGGTCTACCTCGTTAATAGTGTTTTTGCGCACCACAAATGTGGTTAATACCCGATAACGGCCGGCGACTACCCGTCATAAATTTCACGTCGATATTGGTCTGGAGGTGAAAAAATATAAAATATATACGCTCACTTTAACATTAATTGTCTTTTTAATAGACCCAGGACTTCAGCCCTAACCACCGTGGAGCACCGTCCCACCCCTGTTTTAGTCCTACCTTCGGTTACGCATTCGCAGTTATCTCCCGTACAAAGGACGACGGCGATGTGCCGATGCTAATAATTATAAAAATAATAATAAAAATTATAACAAACGTATGAATGTATAATATTGGCGGTCAGTCAGTCGGTCTCCACCTAAATACTGCCCGTGGGCAGTTATGAATGTAATGGCCGTTTTCGATCAAATATCAAATATGTTTGTTGCTCACAAAGTAACACGAAAACACTCAATATACAGTTCAGAATCTGTTAGAACCTGGATCTTGAGACTATCTTCATGTCATGTGAAATCGACCGTAATATATTAATATGGATTTTATGATTAATTTGCTTTGAAATGTTTATAAATAATGACAAACATCGAGATGCAATACTAGATACCACACATATTTTTATATTCACATCGTATACCTCCGTCCCGAGAACGGTTGCCGAAAAATGATTTCGAACCTTGTTGTAATTTATTCGGAAGAAAACTGTGTACGGGAAATGCTTTTACTGTAGCATAATAATGTAATAGTTTTCTAGGTATCCCAAGGAATAAAATAACTTATGATATTATCACATATTTTGCAAAACTTGAAATATTATAGTATTATTATTTCTTATTATTTCTTATTATTTCTTATTAAATTATATTTCCAAACGTACCGAATTTTCACATTGCTAACGCGGCCTTTTAATATAATTATAGTCCACGGGGCATAAAATCGTTTTGTATTATTTGCACACGAGTTATGAACAGTCATCGTGATGTTGATGATGTACGGCGCACAATACGCGATGGTTTACGACCGAGTATTTCTGTTTCGTCAACAATTGTGTTGTTGAGTGCGTAATTACTCGGTAGTGTATGGGAAAAAAATAAAACATCGAAAAAACCAACTACCCTACAAACGGCTGAAGGAATTTTTTATTCACTATAATATTTAAATTCAGCCCCGTGATTAATGAACAGTGCGTGAACTTATTTTCCATTATACCGGTTAGAATAATGCAGCACGTTGTAAACTACATGATATTTAGATTTGAATCGCATCAATATAAACTTTGAGGCCAACAAAGTTTCCAAACTTATTATAGAAATTAACTGTAATAGGATCGTATTTATTACCAGAGGGGTGTAATAATAAAAAAACTTAATTCTTCATTTTTGGACGGGGAAAAAAAGGAGGAAAAAAATTACAATAATTTATTCAAATATAATTTTGTAGTAGGGACATGATAATAATATTATGTATAGGCATACTATAATAATGTATGTCACTGTTAGGTGAGATAATATTGAAAATGTCCACCACACGTCTGGATGACACTTTGCACCTATGATATTATGATAATAATACACTAATACTATGATAATATACTTACCGTGGTTTTCATTGAAATTACGGTTAAAAGTTATCCTTTTTCAATTTTGGTAGCATTTTGGTATTATTTACGCCGTTGGATTCACCGCGGAACAAAAAAAGAAAAAGCAATAATCCCGGGGCGAACAGGACACGCGTCGATATGTAAAATGTATTGTATAATGTACCCAATGTTTACATGCGTACGTTATGCGTGTTGCGTGAATACTATGGCGAGCACGGGGGACAAGTGTCAGTAGTGTACTGCGATAATAATAATACGTATAGCGTATACTCTGTATATGATACGTCTCGTCTGTCTAATACGTGTCGGACAAATTCAAATGGGAATCGCCGAAATGTGACGACGCGGCATCCCTCGTTTCCTGGGCACGTATGTATAATATGTATAATATTACGTTGTACAGGGTGAGCAATCGTATAGCGACGGTGAAACGTATTGACGGAATGCGAAGAATTCAATCGCGTCGGTCGCCTTGCCGAAAGCGAGCGCATTTCTTCACCGTCTGCTGCGGCTGTTGAAACGAACCGGCACGTGCGCACGATGCTCACACCGAGCACGTCCTAGACTGTTTTACCCGCGAACGCCTTCAAATGGTCTGGCAAACGTACATATCATATCATTCAAACGCGTTAAACGCAACATTTAAATGAGTTCTTCGGGTGTAGACCGTAGACGGTATATAGTGAATAACGAGTGAGTTGGACTAAAGTCGAACAAATAGTTCATTATTATTTATTCTATATGATCTTTCATTCCATAGTTCTTGTTTATTCTTATTTGACAAATTATAACAAAAGTTATTGCATTTGTCGAATCATCCTGAAACACCCTGTGTATTATATATACATATACTCAATGATATAGTCATATTCAGTGCACTTATACACAAATCATAGAAATGTTAATTTATATTATATTTTAAACTGAATAAACCTATGACGATTATTATTAATATGAAATAAGTGAATGTTTTGTATCATTACCATAGTTCTTATAATTATGAAAAATAATAACATAATACTATTATATTATTATAATATTATTATGTCAATTTATTCGCCATAAGAAAATATATTTTTTATAAAATAAAATCTTATCATATCAGGATCAATGTTATTATTATATAGATAATTGTTATTTTATGTACAATATTATACAAATTATATTGTTATTATAATTTTATGATACGAAATTTATCATGAAAATTTAATAAATAATTTATTTAATTTATATATATATTCCTAAGTAGAACTATTCAGAATAATTTGTTCTATTCAATACTGAGACTATTTACAGTAAAATATTAAAAATATTATTCATTATTCGTAAAATTATCATTAAATTATGCTCTTATTTCTTATCCATATTTTCAATAAATGTTTACTTGACTCTGATGACTGAGACGACCAGTGTATAATAGTTATGGCCGTCGCCGTTCATTTTTTTTCATCAATCGTAACACCCGCACAACACAATTATTGGACAATAATAACAATATGACGCGTATCAAAAAGTATAAACAGTATCTCTAACAGGTTAGGTTGACTGAGTAAACTGGACGGCTCGGTGTTTGAAGAAAAAATAAAAAATAAAATAGAACTTTCATCGCAGCCGGAAACTTGCGAGGTATATAGTTGTCAAAATGCGTTTTTTTTCTTTCACAAACCTTAAAAAAAATACTTTTTGACGTAAAATATTGAGACAATTATAAGTCAATGTTTTTTTTTTTTTTTTTATTAATTGTTATTTAAAGGATCAAACCGAATATGTTAATAGCTATACATTTAAAATGAATTGAGATCAACTAACGGTTCAAGAAAAAAAAAGAAACTCTAAACCAACTATTACCGTAATATATACATAAACCAATAACATACAGTATATTAAGCTGTTTTATTATTTCCGGGTAAAAAAAAAAAAACACGGACAAACAATACTAATGTTACATCAAATCATGTACGTGTATACTTTTCTAGACTATTTATCTCATACGTGTATTATTCATGGCATAGCATATGGCTTATTTATTTATTTTATTAATACAAGATGTACTCAATAACATTAAATAATAACTAATTTAATACAGAGTACGAATTTATAAATATTTAAATATTATATAAACACTCAATAGTAACAATTATTTTAATTACATTTAGAGCTAAGGAATAATGGATCTTCGTTGGCCAGTTTCATTATTCTAATAATAAGGTGATTACTGATTAGTTAAATAGTTGCAGTGGCTGAAAGGAATGCGGAAAGGAGAAGAGTATCTGGAACAAAAAGTTGGAACACTAAAATTTAATTTTGATAAAACGGCAGGAGCATCAACTTTGCCATTAATAAGTTTGGAAAGAAATATTAGATTACCCTGTTTTCTCCTATCGCATATGGTATTTATCGGTTGTATAAAAACAAAAACTGTAGGTACAACGTACAATGAATGTTCAATAATTTATTGGAACGTCATAACCAATGCAACTATAACATCACATTTTTATCTGGAACAGTAATAAGTTTTATTTTCTTAATAAGCTTATTTCACATTACGAAAGTTTCATTATTACAATCGTGTGTGCGTGTGAGCTAGATAAATTATTATCTTTTCGGTACCTATGTATATATTGTATTAACTATATTTTGTAGTAGATACTTTATGACGTGCATTCGTTTCGAATCATGTCAACATTTTTTACATCAGCTTATAAACTTCTACTACGAATCAAAGGCTCATTATAATAATATTGCAATCAATAAATGAGAGAAGAAATTTAAAAATGAATAATGTAATGTTTGTTTTTTTTATAATCAAAAATAAGTATTTACATTATATTGTATATATCACGTTGAATGGGTACTATAAAATACATAACGCTTTACCATTGAACGTCTACTATAATGTTAATCATTCGTTGATGCATTTCTACCACACAAACTATGCGTTATACAGTTTTGAAAATGTAATAAATTATTAAAATACATGTACATACCTTTATGGCTTATTATGTTATTTTAAACTTCGACAAATACACGTTCTGTCATAATAATAATAATTACATGAACAAAGAACACTATGCGTGGAGAAGGTATTGCGGTTTTGTAGTAAACACAGTCATTAGTCTTAAAACATGACATATATATAAATGAGTTTAGTTTAAACAACGATGTAGAATAGCTGCTATATTATTGCGATTCATAAATAAGTTAAATAATATATCTCGTTTGGTAATAATATCAAAATGATCAACTTGAATTGAATTAAGTATTTAAACCGTACTAAATTACCGTAGAAAGATTTATTAAAAGAAGATTAAATTATTTTCCTAAAACATCAATTGACATTATTTCGAATCACTTATATTATTAGGTCTCTACATTTTGCAGAAATTCATAGAAATTTAACACAATACACACATTTTTGAATTCAATGTTATACAGTTTATAATGTTTAATTCAGTTACTTATAAGATATGTTTAAAACGAACATGTTTTATTCAAGAACTTGTATAATATAATGTAAATAATATGGTGTGTATTGTGTATATAGGCAAATAATGCTCAAGCTGTTTACGACGTATTAAAACGGAAAAGCTGAAAGATGCTTGAAATGAATGAATTATCGAATATAAATAATGCTCTGATTTCGATGTTTTCCGTCGAACGATTCGAAGCTTTAACTTTATTTTCATCCACGTATGCGATTTTCCTTACAGACCTCATTGATATTTGAGGTTTTTACCCGTTCGTTCGAATGTGATAGACGATATGTTTACTTTAAATATTATTCAATTTTTTATTCACAAAAAAATATGTTTCGTTCATAGTTCTATAGCACAAACAATTGTTTCTCCGATAACAAATCGCATCGAGAAATCGGTTCTTGTCAGTATTTTTGCAACCGTCGAAGTTATTGAACGGCATACAGTTTGGGGCTTTATTGATGGTAAAAAGTGGATATTCGTAACAAAACGTGTCCATTATTGGTTAATATGAATAAATATTATGCTTGTGGTATGAGTAATGTGTAAACGAAACGACCTCTTGTCGAAGGGAAACAATAGTGTCGGGAGGGAATAAAATATATTGCAGAAGCTTGGAACACAAAGTTTTCCGTGTCACGTATTTATCCTGAATATTATATAAATAATGTGTACACAAGACCCGACAAAAACTTAAATTAAATAAATCGCAAGAAATATTGTATCATTCACGTTTCAGGAGCTCTGATGGACTAAAACTTGCTTTTCGGTAAATTGAAGACTATAATATGGCTGCTAAGCTATGAATCAAATCGTGAAACGACCGCGAGCTGTGTCTCTAATTATTGTCACATCGTTCGCCGTGAAATCCAACAAATCCTTAATGCACCACTATAATGTAGACGTGTGCAGTTTCAATTAATATAACGTCAATGGGGGGGGTCTTACGCGGATCAGTGGCTTATTATTAATACGCCATCAGTCTTGTAATTTTCTCATTAATAATATATACATCTATATATTATATTATATCTTATTATACCTTAATCAAACCGGGTGAAAAAATACGTATTATACGAAGACGGCTCTACGAGAACGTCAACGGTCCGTCTGTTCTGCGTATAAAAATAGTAAAATTATTATTACCTAGTAATTACGATTACGTCGTTGACCAACGTCAATAATAATATCTTTTCCACTTTTATATTTTCTAAACGTTACCGCAGCCGCTTCTAGGCGAGTATATAGATTTTCATTTTCTATTAAAATCAAATCACTGTCCAAATAAGAAGTCATGGGTAACATTAAAAATGTTTGTAATTCACAATAAATTATTAAATATTAAAGTTTGGAGCCCTGTGATGTTTGCAGTTAAAAATCGGCCTTGACGTTCACAATATTGATTTTAATTTATCAATGAATGATAATGATGCAATTGTGTGTATACAGTGTCAGTAGAAATAAATTCTATGATATTTATCTATGAAAGTTACTATTTTTGTGACTCAAACGTTATTACACGTTTTCTAAATTATGTAGTACCTACACTCTTTACTTTTTGTACCATACATATTACATTTAGCGCCATAATACAATCGATATTTGGACTTCTTACTGCACATAGACACACGTATATTGTACTTCATTCAGTGGCATTGTGTCGTGTAGTCAATGGTGTAAGTTAGTAGCTCTCAATCTTTTTGCACTTGTGGACCAACAGGTATTCAGATGACTTATTATAGGGTAAGAATACGGACCCTTCAGGTTCCAGCATTTATTTATTATTATTATTATTTTTTTTTTTACTTCGACTGCAGATATATGTATTAGGTATATTAAAAGAAAGTGCTAAAAAGTTATTCATGTATAAGATAATACATCATCGGTACACTGTAAGCAGCAGTGACTTCCTAGGAACGAACGAAGGGAACGAAAATTGTTCACAGATTTTCGAGTTCTCGTTGAGTGTCAATTCTGATTGTTCTGTGATACAACTGTAGAAAATGTTGTGAAGAGATAATACAGGAATCAACATTGTAGTAAACACTTAGATAAAAGTTTTGACCAAGATAAATATTATATATCCACATAGTGGTTGAAAACTTTATGCACCCATAATTACATCAAGAGTTTTATTTCCTCTACAGTCACTCGCCAATCACTGTGTTTACTTTAAGAATTGTGATAAATTCTTATTCACACTAAAAACTTGTACGCGTTTAACAAAATATTAATTACAATTTCACGTTATTATAGAACTTATAATATACTCGCGGCTCGAATCAAACGTTTATTTGTTGATTGTAATAATACACTATACGTATAATTATGATATAACCTATAAGACGTTTTGCAGGCGTACGACTGCTTGTAGGCACGGCACATCACTTGTCGTAAGAACGCCACACCGCATATCATTGTTTCTACGTTTTAAGTGCGCACGCGACTCTCTTGTTTTTAACACAAAGTCAAATATTACAAACCGTAGACTATACCGGCTCACGTTTCATGTCCGCCGGTAACGATTGTTTAGGCATCCCACAAGGGGTTCTTGTCAATTAACTACAATTCGATTTTCATCGGATACTAAATCCGATCCGAATAAACAGGTCCCGGGACTTGCAGCTTATTCGTATCTTAATTGCGCAGTCATGACGACGATAGTGCGGAGCAGAAAACACGTGCCACTACGGGTCTTGTCGACGTGGTTGCCAAACTTTTGAGGAATGATTTGTGAACAAAATTTTAGTTTTTTCTATCAGACATATTTCACTGCTATATAGTAAGATATTTTTTTACACATCAATACGAATATAAATATAACAGAGGCTCCAGTTATATGGACGTTTCCCGAAACTCCAGTTTTTCTATTCCATCATCTGATTCATCTTTAATCATAGTAAAATATTATAATATTTGTTTGTAATATTTTTAGTTTGGAAATTCAAGAGTTATAACACATTTTGTTAAATCGTCTAAAACTTTGACAAGTACTAATGAAAGATTATTAATAGAACGCTAACTTATTATATCGTTATCTCATTTACGTGCAAAATTATGTTGGAAACAAACACTTACATTTACACATAGTATTATAGTAACCATTGTGCTCATAGTACGATATGGTTAGGTTGAGAAATGTAGGTACACATTTTTAATTTGTCAATAATATGGGAGAACTCGGTATCCATATAGTATAATTTAAGCAGTGTTCGACAGTGTATGAATGTATCTGTAGTGGCCAAGGATGTTATATCATTGGTGTTTATGAACTTGGAATGTTCTAAAAAAAAAACTATTATGCGCAATTAATAGTAGAACTATACGATTTTATCACTTACATATACATTTCAATATTACAGTACAAATTATAGGTTTTATATTGAAATTATATTCTTATTTATACTTACACATTTATTCAACGTTTTTCTTTACTCGCAATCAAATACTTTTGGACGACTTGTTTATGTATTAATATTTAAAATCTTATAGTTTAAAAGATAAATGACTAAAAGCTCTTGAAGTGGTACATTTGTTTTTTAGCCAGTGCGCACAACTTGCAAGGAACATTTTTAAAAACTTTTATTTTTATACATTGTGTGTACAAAATATCACATTTATCAAAATTAAATATAATAAATTAGGTTTATGGTAAAACTTTAGATTGCTCGAGGTTCTTACAAAACCTATTTAATATATCTTATTGAATAGCAAACAATTTATAAGTGTAATACGACTTGACGGTCGAAGACACTTTTCGTTCACAGATGTGATGTTTTACATCAAAAATAACCGTGTTTTAATCAAAAACAGTAGATAGATGGCTTATTATTTACGATTGTAGCGTAGCGAATACAACCATATGGACGTTCATGTTGAATGAAAAATATAATTCGCATAGATTTCAACCGGTCGAGATTCGAATTCGGTATGTACAATAATGCAGATTATTACAAGTTACGGAGAAAAAAATCGAATCATTCGTGCGATCAATTGGGTTGGACGAGGATAGGTGTGATGTGGTTAACACTACATTGTTTGAGATATAATGGATATCGAAGTATTACGTTACACGAACGTAACGAAATAATTTTTCGGTCGTGTTCTTAAAACGTACTCCGAAACGATAGAAATGAGTAAAACGGTGAATAACATGAATATGAAAGGACGGTACCGCCATCAGGTATAAACCACGGGAGGGTAAAAAAAAGAAAAAAAGAACGATAGATATGTATAAGCACTTTACTATGTTCGCGTAATATTCTCGCGCCGTACACCTAAATAATGTTAAAGCGTTTCGGATGTATGCAAATATCGAAACGATCCTGAGAACGAACGCTACGGGGCGGCGCGGTGCGGGGAACGACCGACGACGGCAGCCTAACAACACTTTCGGTCACAATGAAATGGATGAGCTTATGCGCGGTGGATCGAAAGCCGGCGGCATTGATTGATCGCCCCATCAACCGTCAGCGGCCTTTTATTCGGTCACCGATCGGTTTGCATTCCTTTTATTCCTGCCGAGCGCGGCGTCTCAATTTCCTGAATAAAGTTACCATACGAGTGCATTTTAAAAGCATCACACTACGCGTTTCCCCCGAACAAAACGCCGGCGTGCAAAAATAACGGGTCTCGCATTTTCGCACAGACTTTTATTTATTTTCATTCAAAATGTCCATGGATTTCCCGTCATCGTATATCCTGTGCGCGTAAACTTTCTCGGTACGTGTTCTTTTTTTTATATATACGTTTTTTTTTCTTCATACGTGTTCGTTGTTTTGTACCGTCACGTCGAACGACTTATAAGTCTTGGATACGGAGTCTGCAGTGATGCGCTTTACTATACGCATTAATTACAACGTTCGGTTATTTCAGACCGGACGATGCGGGTGGTGTTTACATTCCAAAACAAATATTATAAGTAATAATTTATAACCGTTCACTCTGATTTTGAAAGTATTCGTTTATTGAGGCCAGTCAAAAATGCTGCACAGTGGTCGGTGCAGATAATATGGTTTATGTTTTAATTACAAATGAATACAATACTATTATTATCTTACCATAATACAATGTGTATATAATAGGAAAATTGTAATTGATCAGTTACTCAATACTTTCGCTATATTATTTAAAACTGAATTTCACATTTTACTAGGAAACAAATAATGTACAAACTAAAAGCAGATCTGTATAATGGTGTTTTTTACTGAAGTATGAATTTCTTCATGTTTTGTTGAAAAGGCGTATTTAACGTCGCAACCATAACGACGTCATATTATGTTGTCATATGTTTATCATTGAGTAAATAGCATTTTTGTGAGTCAGGAGAAAATCAAAAAATCGCTTAGTGTATGAGAACAGTTGGTGATTTATTGTTTTCTATTTGTTTATTTCATTTTTACAACACATTTATTTCAAATATGTCATGATAATTCATTGAGAACTAAGTAAACCATTAACTTTCAGTTATCATCCAAAACTACGATTTATAACTGCCTCTTTATAACTGGTACAAATAATTCACAACTTATGTGACTTAACTTAATTTCTATACGTTTAATAGTTTAAAAGTTATAATAGTATATTATTATTACATTACAAACGTATTCATATTTTACACTATATAATAAATAATAATACTTAAAAAGTTTTAACAAAACGACTTTTTCATTTTCAAATATTTTGATAGACATAATTAAAATACGTTCATCTACAACAATTAATTCCTATTTTATTTGTTTAGACTTTATAGTTGTATATGTTCAAATAAGATTGTTTTTACTCTTGCAATGAAAAAACTCGTGTTACGAAAAGCTCTGTATAAATTGTTTTTAAATTTGTAACATTGTATTTTATCCTTTAAGCTGCAAAATATTAATACAATTTCGTGACAGCCTAATGCAACGTGTGATTAATACGATTGAAGTATTTTTCCTTTATTTTTTCGTGGGTTTTAAATGATTTTCGTTGAAAGAAATAGAGGAAAATTTTGTCGGGTTGGTACAGCTGCAGATCTTTTAGTTGCGAGAAAACAAAATGGTTTCTTTCAATTTGTAACGACTTAAAATGGTAAATCCAACGTAATAACTTAAAAAACCACTAATGAAAACCATCAAGCCTAAGCCGTGCTACTTCTCATCACGTAATTTAACACCGATGGATGTCAGCAATCGTCTGCATTTGTCAACAGTCAACGTCAACTGGTTATAATCTTAAACCGTAATATTTCGTTATTAAGCGCATTGGAACATGTATCATCACCATAATATCGCTCTGCAAATCTAACCGCGATCGCCCTTTCGGTAATTTATCGTAAGTATATCTGAAACGCATCAGCTTGAGTGCGGGTAAGAAATTAATATTCATTAATCCTATTATAATGTATACAAGTGTATACAGTTATTTATAAACTATCAAAATTACGTGCAGTCAATGCCGGGTTAAATTAATAAAAAAACATTAATAATAAGTAAGTGCATTTGATTATATTTTTAAGTTCAAGTTTAATATAAATTGAACGTAATTGTTGTTGTGTTGATGGATTTCCAATAAGTGACATTATGTTGTGTATTTAATCTCACAAAAAAACTTCGGAGAAGTAAAAATAGGTCTTCTATGCTTTGTGCTTTACTTAAATGGATTGGAGTACTTGAATTTTGATGTAAATAAAGATGTAAAATCAAACCTCAAAATTCTGTGCTTAAACTTGTAAAATTGACTATTGATGAAAATTCGATGACATGATATTTCACTGTATTTTCAGCTACAAAAAAAAAAATTGTACAGAACGTTCTATATTTGCCTGCAAAAAATCGCATGCCCAAGGATGCACTTCGTTCTGTGAATTTTTTTTTTTTTTGTAGCTGAAAATGTGGTGAAATTTCATGTCCTCGAATTTTCTCAATAGTCAAGTTTGCAAGTTTCAGCACAGAATTTTGAGGTTTGATTTTACATCTTTTTTTACATCAAAATTCAAGTACTCCAATCCATTTAAGTAAAGCACAGAAGACCTCTTTTTACTTCTCCGAAGTTTTTTCGTGAGATTTCAACCATTTTTCAGAAGCAGGAGACATTACATTATGTTAAAATAATTAAAATAAATAATGTTAAATAATCGAAAAATGTGTGACTTGGTAGCCGGGGAAACACGGATGGCGTCGTAAGGACAAATTACCGAGAAAATTATACAACGAAAATTCAAAACATTCGAATATTGATAATTGATAACCAATGTGGCGGTAGTCACCTAAAAAAATGCAAAAAAAGAGTGCGGCCACGCAAATCTTATAATATTTTAATGATATGGGCGTTATTATTAATTAATGGGTCTTGAACCCGATGCCTATCGCATTAGAATTTATATATCTATCCTATCGGCCGACCTGATTAGTTGAAAATCAATGCTAAATACGGGTTATTTAAACGCAATAATGTTACTATCCCAGTGTAATACTGAAAGTGAACAGCGATATAGAATTTCGATATGGAATTTACAATTTAATTGTGTGTGTGTGTGTGTGTGTGTGTGTGTGTGTACTTTACCGTCTATCGCCGGTACCTAATACCTATTGTATGTTGTAATCGCGGGTCGCCGATAACTGATAACTTCGATGATTGTTATTAGATAAGATAACGGTCTTGCGAAAGCGAAAAAATGGTGAATTCGGCCGTTTCCCATGTACGTTGCATGTAAAAGATAAAAAAACGGCTGTTTTCCTGTATATATATATATCTCTGCTGTTCACTATAAGCTACGACACCGGGCCGTCGTAAATCACAGAATGCTCTCTAACGAGATCTATCGATGATGAAAATATCGATGTAGATATTCTTGGATACCGAAAAAAGAAGAGAAAAATCACTCTATGGTTTTTATTTAGTAAAACGCTATAGAACGGTTACATTGTTGCGAATCGCGTTTTACAATACATTATTATTAATCGTACCTATATTCTATATAGTTGATGGTCATAAATTTTAAATTAAAAACATCCAAAGTGAATGATGATCATCTCGTATTACTCACCTTACCAAAACTACCCCAGTCCTATTGCGTTATCTGTGAATCGTGATAATATTTGCCGGGATTTTTAAATAAATCGATTTGGTTTCACACCGAATTTGCGCTGCAGTGTAAAACGTATGGTCGAAAACGGCAGGATTGATCGTTTATGGCCATTTAATAATAATTTTCAAGTATTCAATTATAAACTCGTTGTATGCTATAAGGCTTAGGCGTGTTACACTTATAATTAATACTATACGCGGTGCAAATAATGAAATGTAGAACATTGGGGCGAGAATGCATTTTCGTACATCGCCATGGTACCGCGGTACATAAATCAAGAGTTATTATTACTCTGTTGTATTTTAAACTTAACTTAATCCGGCAAAGGTGAATAATTTTTCATTTACTTTTTTCACATAGACCCCGTTATCCTTTTACTTGCGAGATTTAGTCTGCTGCAATCCGGTTATTAACAGCGCAACTCGATGGGCCACGCAGATTAATACATTCTTCGGATTTACCCTGCAATAAATAACCCTTTTAATCTTCACGTTTAAAAAAAAGTAATAATAATAATAATAAAAACTTTTATAAACACCTTTTTATTTTTGTTCGCTTTCCAACGTTGAAATAAAGTCTGGTTTTTATCTCTGTTTACGTGGTACATTATTACCTATATCTAATAAAATATAATAATTTAAAAACAATAATGGCTCATCCATTGGTGTGAATATTGAATCATATATTACTTAGTGTCTACACTTGAACAAAATATTTTGATTCAAACGAAAAATGTGTTTCATATAATATTATTTTTGTACATTCGATCGAATAGATTTACAAAAATCTTTATTTCAACGTTTTTCATTAACTACGAGTTCTCTTGTTTAAAAGGTGTGTTTGGTGCACTTTAAAATAATTAGATTTTCCGTAAATAACTAAGTGTATTGAATAGTTTTGAAAAAAAAGGTTGTATTTCTAAATTACTAATATACATTATACTATAGAATATAGAAATAGAATATTTATGTTATTTAATTTTATTGATCCCAATTATAATAAATACAGTTACTTACTAAATGTTTTATACCTAAAACTCTATTTTCAAAAGCGTTATGTATTTTATAAACATAAAAAAAAAACAATCAAATCCCAACAAAATTTTGATAGACATTATAATATTAATATATATATATATATATATATATATATACACACTGCACAGGGTAATCCATTAAGGATGTACATTTCAATGTTTATGCTTTGATTCTGCGTTTATTCAATTACTGATTTTGTGGATAATATTTTGTATTATAAGACCATATTTTACAATACTTTGACATGTTGAACTCCTTTGGAATATTCTTTGGTAATAATGTCAACTTTATTTTTTTTAATATGTGAACATCATTTTTTTTACGCAAAAAAAAATATTCAGTTAACTTTTCTGGAATTTTTAATGTATCTTATTCATAATATTTGGAGCTGTATACAATTGGCATTGTTCCAATTTAATGTTGTGCATGAAAAGTGTAAATTAATTATTATATTATTGATATTTTATTGATATATTGTATTATTAGTCATTTATACATTCATTTATCGCTATTTCCGATGGCTTTCAGTTATGGAGCTTTAAATATATAGATATGCATATTATGGTTATCAATTGTCATAATAATTATCAAATGATTATTCTACATGAACAGCTCAAGACCTAACAAATTCAATGTGAATGCATTTCTCGCATAATTTTGAAGCAATACTTATAAAAGAAAAATATAAACAATTCGAGTATATTTACTAATTATTTAACACTTTTCCCGCACTAAAAATTCACTATAATTCACTATAAATTTGAATGATTCTGAAATTACTATTTCCAATCATTTTGAGTATACGAAAGGTTAACAATTTCATAAAAATGAAAGGAATAACTTTTTACATAAAAAAAATATTTTACCCATTTGAAAAAAAAACAAAAATGTATACTGCCCCAGAAATTTTTTTATGTGGTACAAAACAATATAAGAATAGAAAAATAAGTTACTGAAGTACATATACATATTTCGAAATTCAGAATTTGAAAAAACGCACAATATGACAATATAAGGATGAAATTCACAATAAATGTCTTGTATTCTAAATAAATCAGATTGTATATGTATTATGTATTCGACGATGTATTATCGATATTATGATAAATATCGTTGTACATTTTATGTCATGCAAATAACTCATTGTAATTATTTGTGAAATTCAATTGCGTTATACTTATGGTATACATACGGCGTAAAAAAAATAAAATGAAAAAAAAAACGGAAAAGGTAAAGTTTTATTTAATTAATTTCACGAAATGATATCATTTTATATTTTAATACAATACACAAAGAGAGAAGAAACGCGCAGAAAGTATAATTAATTAAATTTTTAATTTTATATTAATTTACTGTTAACGTACGGTGGAAGGATTTAATCAAGAAATTATTTCAGAGATCATATTGTTTTAATACTCTTTTTATAATAATTTTCTCACGGATCCATAATAAAGAACTTACTGTTTTGGTTTTGTCATATTATATTATACGTTTTTATTTTATGCATACCTACTTACGTAGCATATTTAATATTGGAACAAGGTTCAATAAGGTTGTATAAGAGGTAACATCATATTCTGTTTGAAAATTTCGATTAATCTACCCAGGAAAAAAAACAGAATTAGGTTATTTCTCGTATTATTAATATTATTAATATGAAGTTCGGTTTATTTGTTTTTATTTCATTGTATTCTCTGGAACCAAAACTATATGAGGAATTTTATTCTTGGCCTCCGATAAAGAATTTTATTTTTCTTCGCGCTGAGTATATTTCTCCGAGTCTAATATATGAGATATATCTCCTGCTATAATATATCTCAATGCACTTCCCGTTATAAGTGTCATGTTGGGTCCTAGAAAAAGAGATATAAATTATATAATATGTTTCTTTTCAATGAAATACATATTTCTAAATTCAATATACGCTTAAAAATAGAAACAAATTCATGTTAAATGGCTGCATGGTCTTATATTTTATTTGAGTTTATAGAATATATGTGCCATCATGTTGAATTTATTTATTAGTTATATATATATTCTACTACAATACAATATTATGAACAAATTGATTTTAATTAAATAAATCAAATTAAAATACAAATTAAATTATATGATCCATTCTTTTTGACGACGGGTTACTAGCTAATTACTTATATGTTATACTATATTAAATAAGTATTCTTGTTAGACTCTGGACACTGATAGTTAATTACAATTGAATTGCAATATTACACATTTTATACTGTTTTACCGTTTTAAAATGGGCATAGCGTAAACCAAAAAAGAATATTTGACTTATATGGACCTACTATTTAAATTAAACTCTTATAAGATACTTTTTTTTCTCGGTCCTGATTCAATAATTCATCCTTGTGGACAATTTTTCTATTGATTTTCATAATTCTACCACCAATAAAATACAATATTTCCAACACTATTCTCAATAATGAAAAAAATATTATTTTTTTGTAATAAGCTAGGTTATATTATTTATTCGAATTTATTTAATCGTATTAATTCAATTATTATTTATAACTTGACTTTTTCCATTATAAATGTATAATGTTACAGTAAAAGATGTTAAATTTATATCAACGTTATTAACTAGCAATTAACGTTAATATAAAATAATGAATATATTACATGGTTTATAACGTTAATTACTAATGATTTACGTTAATATCAAACAATATTAGTTAATCATGTTTTTTGTATTTCAATTTTTATATTATTATTTATTTACATGATAATGAACTGTTATATATCGAATTGCATATTTTCCCAACTACTGGACAGGTGCATTTATTTGTTTTACACTTCATCTTATAGTGTCATCTTTGATAGCCTTGTGAACCGATCAGACTACTATATTTTGCTACTTTTCGAAGTGTTATCTCTTTTTCTTTAGATGATTCAAGCAGGGTTTTGAGATCAAGTAAAATGTCTTTGCATGATACAAGTTGAGATTTTGTATACTTGTGTTTAAGAAAACCATTTTCGGTACCTAATTCAAATATAAATACATTAATACCTAAAAATTTCAATCTTATATTTTATTATACATACATAATTTATAAAAGCCATTATCAACATTAGCAATAACTGCAAATAAATTTGGTGAGGATCCACGGGCTCTGTCAACGTCAGGAATGCAAATACAAACAGTTGTTCCGACTTCCAACTCTTGATACTTTTCGTTTGATCGAGTCATCATCCTTTCGGCTTACTGTTTTAAACATTGAAATGAATTATTTCTTTCATACATAATATTTTCTTGACGTTTGTCAACTAAAATAAAACGTAATACTATAGAACAAAATACACTTAAAATGGTTTTTGATTTAATTTTATATTGATATTGGAATATAAGATGCATAAAAATGTACTTATTCAATAAAAAGTTGATTTAATCTGAATTTTGATTTTGAAATTTATTGATGTTTTTATAATGCTACTAGCTTCAATAATTATTGAATTAACAAATTCTCGGCCATTTTCAGAATGTAGAATTGCTGGCGCCCCGAAAGTTGTATAAATATCCAACAAATTGTGTGCGATCTCTTCCTCACGTTTACTCGATAAAGCCCCTTCATGTCATTATCATGTCCAACGCGAATAAAAACATTGGTAACTTACATCCTATTAAATTAGGAAAAATCTTTATTATGCATTTCAATGGTATCGCCAACATAGCACCAATCGGTTCAAACAGAGTAAAAATTACCTTCAACTCACTATCCAACGCAAATGCCTGTTTAAGTTCTCTCTGGCTGGCGGAAAATGAATTTATTGCCACCATCCCAAGCGTTTTTATATACAGCCTAGGTGTCATTCGCTTTGACTTATGTATATCAGACGAAGATTTTCGGGAAGGGTTATAGTGTTGTTACAAATAGCCGATTTTCGTCGCATAAACGTCAAACGAGACAACATATTAACTCCTACTAAAATAGTAGTAGCCTCCGTTTTGGACACACACAGAAGTTCTGCCGTAGCAAACAACAGTGTAGTCATTGCGGTAATTTTAATAACGGAATTGACACATGTGAAATTCGCGAATCATCACTGCCACAATGCATTAATTGTAATTGAACCACATTGCCACCGATCGTTCCTGTTGCATTTGAAAATAAATCCTTTGCCGAAGCCATCCAAATTAAGCACTCCGGTATTGTACATAAGGGCCACACCTATGCTGAAGCCTCTAACCTCAACAAAACTTGCCTTTTAGAATCTACCTCTGTACCGGAAGCTAGCTCCATCCTCCCTTATTCCTCATTCCCACCCTTATCACACGCTTATCCTAATAATAAAAAAAGGAAAAAATATAATACCGTAAATCATAATTCACCTCAATTTCCTCCTCTTCATACGCAGAATATTCCGAATATTTCCTCAAATGGCTGCTTTTTCAACTTCACCGATCAATCTATCCCTAATTTACCAAACATCAATTTTATCGAATCCCTAGCCGAACAAATTACCAACGCCTTCCTTCTGTCCTCCGTCCCCCATAATAACTCTCCGTCCACTCTAAAACCTTTAATTAGATCTTCTGTTCTCAAATTTTTGTCCCCTATCTCCGATGATGACGAGACATACTAATAGCCGCTCGTCCTCATTTCCTCTATATCCTTCCAACTCTAAAGCCTCCTACAAAATTCTACGGTGGAATGTCAGAAGCATATGATCTCGTTCCCTCGATCTCGCCTCGCTTCTACATTCTGAGATTTGTTCCATCGCCCTTCTGTCCGAAACGTGGCTTCGGCACGGTTAAAAATTTTCTTTAACAGGTTACAATCTCATTCGATCAGATCGAGTCAATGGCTACGGTGGTTAAGCTATTTCTGTCCACCAATCTATGCATATCAAACAGATACCCATCGATGATTCATTTAAAAACAACCTTCTACTCCAATCTATTGACTTGGTTGGTATTGAAATATTCATCAACTCCGCTCACCCACTCAAATTATGGTTATTATATATTCCTCCAATCTCACCATTGCACTACTTGATAGGATTTTTCAATTAATTAGTCCTAATTCCATTTTAGGCGGAGACGTAAATGATCACCATCCTACTTGGGATAACACCAATAATCACAATCACCGTGGTAATTCCATCCATACCTCCATATGCAACTCCAACTTGAGTTGCCTCAACTCCGGAGTTCCTACACGCGTTAATCGCCCCCCTTTCTCCAACACAGCAGTGGACATAACGGTCACAACCTTCACTCTATACTGGATCCTCTCCTGGTATCCTTTAGACGATCTCCATGGTAGCGATCATCTTCCACTTATTATTAAATACGTCACACTTTCACCAAACCTTCCGTCATCAATTAACAAGGATCCCATGCCGTTCAAATTTAACTTCTCCAAAGCCGACTGGCTCCTTTTTTCCTCTCACCTAGACTCTCTAATCGACTCTTGTGCCTTTTCTAATTCTCCTATCGTTAAATACAACAACATTATCTCCTTCTTGACCACCTCTTCCAACCATGCTATTCCAACCAAAAGTACCTCTTCTAGATTTCCTTCCACCTCTCCAATATAGCGGAACTCTACCTGCTCCCACGATATCAAACGCCGATCAAATTCCGATCAGATGCCTTTAAAAAATTCAGGACTTCCGGGTCATATTGTGATTTCATTTCTTACCAAAACGCCAATGCTAAAACCAAACACACTGTAAAAACTGCAAAGAAAAACTCTTGGGACAAATTTTGTTCAACTCTCAACCATTCTACTACTATTCGAGACTTATTGGCCACCGCTAAAAAATTCAAAAACTGCGTTAATCAAACCACCCCCGCGCTTAACGAGGAATGGTTCCCGTCTTTTTGTAATAAAGTTCCCCCCCCATATGTCCCTTCGATTCAGGAATCATGTCTAGAGCCCCTACCAATCTTCAATGATCCAGATCCCTGCTCCAACATTCTCACCTCACCTTTCTGCCTCAAGGAGCTTACTTCAGCCATCTTTTCCCGTTCATCATTAGCTTATGGCCTTGATGGGATTTCTGTCATTGTTCTCCAAAAAATGTCTAACAAAGCGGCTACATGCCTTCTAAATATACTTAATGATATTTGGGTTTCCGGTGTCATCCCTGAATCTTGGAAGCATTATCATGTAATTCCCATTCCCAAACCCAACACTTCTCCCATTGCTTACAGGCCGATCGCCTTATCCTCAGCATTATGTAAAATAGTTGAGTACATAATCAAAATCCGTCTCGATTGGTTCCTGGAAAAAAACAACCTAGTTCCTAACAATATATTTGGTTTCCGATGTGGTATTGGTACTATGGAGTGCCTCTTGTCTCTCATTGGCCCGGTGTACATGTCCTTTTGTGACAAGGAATTCGCAAGCGTGGCTTTTATTGATATCAAAGGCGCATTCGATTCTGTACACATCTCCACCCTAGTCTCTCAACTCGTTTCTTTACATATTCCGAACTCGATCTGCAATTTTATTTCCACGCTGTTTTCACAACGTTTCCTCAAATTCACTTTTCCTTCCGGCACCACTTCCTACAGAATAACACATAGAGGTCTTTCTCATTGGAGCTGTCTCAGTACCTTGCTTTTTAATGTATACATGTTCCCCATTTGTCTATTCCTAGCTTCTTTAGACTCCAAAGCTCTTTTATACGCAGACGACATAGTTATTTTTTCTTCCAATATGTATCTCGAAAGATCCATTGCAATACTAAACGATGCCTTAAAAATCCTTTCCGTCAGCCTCTCTCGCACATTTTTCACCATTGCTCCCGAGAAGAGCCATTTTATGATCTTCACTCGCAGGCAAATCGCAACTCACCCTTATATTGTTCTGGACAATCAAATTATTCTTCCTTCAAACTCAGTCTCTTACTTAGGTCTCAAACTTGATCCCAAACTCAAATGGGTTCCACATTTTAACTATATCAGAGGCTTGATCTCACGATGGTCTAATATTCTCCGTGCCACAGCAGGCTCCAGTTGGGACTAACGGCCGGTTGCTTCTTCTATATTCCTTCACTTAATATTTCCTACTCTGAAAACCTAAACGTCCTCACATCGTCTTTCACCGTTGAATGCTACGCCATCATATTTGCCTTACAGTTTATCTTTTCCCTTGTTCCTAATAATTTTCTTATCTGCTCCGACAATCATGCCTCCTTGCCATCTCCTCTGATTCGTTTAAATCCGGCTTCTCCCCTCTGGTACTCATTATCAAAAATCTAACTTTTCGTCTCAGTTTCATCAATAAAATTGTTAAATTCTTCTGGGTCCCTAGTCACGCTGGTATCACCGGCAACGAGCGTGCCGACCATTTGGCATATTCAACAACATTTTCTATACAGATTCCCAACTCAAAACTACCTGCCTAAGACCTTTTACCCATTCACCGCAAGCTTCTTCGTAACGCTTGGCAATCAAAATGGTCTTCTCTTCCTCCTAACTTCGTCTCCTGGCATAGATCAATTTCCACTTCCATTCCCAACTCCCCATGGTTCCGAAATCTGGACCTACCTCGATCCGCAATCGTCTTTTTCTCCCGCCTACGTTTAGGACACAATCTTCTTCCTCCTCATTCATTTCTCCTATCTCTCAATTCCTATTATCCACTATATTATTTTTTCTTGTCCTTTTCTTACTCATTTCCGGGCCTTATTTCTTTCTCAACTCTCTTCCTTAGGTTACTCCCGTCCCAATATAACGCTTCTCCTCAATTCTCGCTCTCCTTCCATTATCTCCCTCATCATTAATTTCGTTCTCAAAGCTGATTTCCGTATTTAAAAACAGATATATATATAAAAAAAAAAAAGTGTATAAAATGTATAAAATGTTTATAATCTATGATTAATCATATATTTTTTTTAACTTATATTTTACTTAAGTAACTGCTGTGTTATAATGTTTCTGTAAATAAAAGCACTTAAAAAAAAAAAGTTTAATAAGATGCTCTTTTTTATTTATTGTTAAAATATCATATTTATATACCATTTGATAATCTTCCATAGTCTTTTTTCCTCCTGGCGTTTTGAATGTTTTAATTGTTTAATACGAATATTGTACTCATCAATGGTTAGAAATGAGTTATTATCGTTACGTTTTTTTTTTAACTATATCAGATATAATGTTGATAAATTTGTTTTCCATTTCAAGTTCATCCATATTGAATTTTAATACAGCTCAAAGAAAATTGACACAATGTTTTAACATGCAAAAATTATATGACGATATAATGGCGATGTCGATCTGATACGTATCGTGAAAGACTGACAAAATATTATCTATAATAGTTATTATATTTACAATAAAGTTCTGCACTAGTAAACAGCAATAAGCTAATTTATGCTTTATTTATATATTAGAGTATCTATTTATCTTAGTCCAAAGTTCTATCTACTTCGGCTGTAATATACTATCTAGTATCTAATACCATTAAAATAACTTTATATAACAACATTTTTTATCGTGTGATCGTGTGTAGAAATTATCGATAGTTAAACCAAAAAATTAATAAACCACGATAGTCACTAGTTTGTTAGGTAATTATTGTTATTTATTAGAAAATAACGTTATTTTGATATTTAACATCATTTACTGTAACATATACATACTTCTTTAATTTTTTTCCATTAAAACTCACAAGTGTAAATTGCATCGACTAATAAGTTTGATACATATTACATTTTTCACAGCAGTTATTGTGATATCTTTATTTAATGAATACTGAAAAACTGGAATTTCAGATGATTTAACGGTTTACTTTATTTTTCAAAAATGCCTACTTGCATTAGACATTTTATAATCGTACGCTTATGTATTTATTCAAATCTTGTTATATATATATAAACAACTTTATTAATATAAATATATAAATATAGCGGACTGCTCACTTTGTTATTTGCCTTGCAACACAGCTTACTGGTCAATACAATTTTACCTGTATAGTTTATACAATAGAATAAAATAAAATTGATGTAATTAAATAAAACCACATTATTATTTGTCAATTAATTATCTATATAATATATTAATATATTAGTTGTTCAGTGTTTTTCTAAAATATTAGTACTGACTATAGTATGGATAAAGTGTAATTACTAGAGATTTTATTTTACAAAAAAAATTTTTTTCCAGTCAATTTTCGTATTTTTTTTTTTTTTTAATATGCTTTCAAACCATAACTTTGAATCACTTTTGACGAAATATTTCGGCTAAAAAGTCAATTTCTACTACTTTTTTCTTGGGACTTTTTTATCTACTACATGTAGGTACTAGATAGGTATACATAATATTATATTTAGTTGCAGAATTCCCTATTTTTATTTCTTTTTTTCGAATATTTTCTCAGAAATTTTAATATTCAAATATCGAATATTAAACCAATAAAGTAGTATAAAGTAAACGATAATAAGGTTACGAACCAAAAATTACACGGTAAAGTCCATGAGTAAATCAATTCAATAAAAAATATTTTAAATTTTTTCGAAATTAAAACATAATATTTTAACTGTACAGTTATTTAAGTACCTTAAATACCTATTGTATATTTACTGACCTTGAAGATGGTTGGTATTTAGCTTTTAAATTTAAAAATATTTTTCATAGTACTACCTACGCAATTGTGTAGCACGCTGTAGAAAACAGTAGTTATATGCATGGTTTACATCACAATTTATGAAAATAATACTGAACACTAAAATATTACTAAAATATTTTAATAGTTCGCATAATCATGTTTTTCTATTCAAGACATTTTACATCAGTTTTTTTTTTTTTTTAAATTATTTTTATCGAACAAGTACTGGGGTCAGCATCCTTTTCGTAAGAAAGTGGCATTTTTTAAAAAAAAATGATACTAAACCATGATGTTCAGAGAGTTGTACAGGTTTAAAAAAAACCCTTTTTTTCATAGCCGTAGTTGTAGTAATATTTTTTCATCGAGAAATTGATAGACATAATAATATTAAACATAATAATACATCTTAAATTTAGAAAATATAGAGAAAATGGATTATTAATTCATTATTACTACATTATTATTATTATTATTATTATTATTATTATTATTATTATTATTTATACATTTATAATATATTATTTAATGATACACAAGAACACACAAAAATGAAAAAAAAAAAATTATCTTAATTAGTCGGATTTTTGACACTGAATTTTGGCGTATACATTTTATTTAAATCTGGGAGTAATTCTATATTTTTAAACTTCAAACAATACAAAGGCTGATATCATTATTTAATAAATATTGTGAAACAAAAAAGTTTTCCGCCCATGATATGGATAAAATATTGTTTTATTGTTACCTGAAATCAACATAAAGTTATAAAGAAATTCAAAAATATTATCAATTATCAGTATAATAACATATATTATAATTTATATTTTACGAGTCTCGATGTACTGATGCATTTTCAGAGAGCCACAGATTGCATGTTAAAGAGTCGCAGGTTCCCGACTCCTGAACCAGTAGATATATAGTATAATTGTACGTAATAAGTATATGTGTACAGCTAAAAAATAACAGCGTCAGTGAATGCATTCAACTAATGCATGTATAACAAGGCAGTATTTCTTTCTTCTTCTTTATCGTATATATCTTAAGTAACAACGGTTATTATTTATTATGTACATTATAGTATAAGGTATTATAACGGTTCGTTTTCTTTTTCTCTTTGAGATATGTTATATTCCAGTAGTATAAATTGTATTGAACAAGATTGTTTGTTTCAAAAAATGAATAATTAATAATAACTGTAGTTTGGCCCGAGTGCTGTTTTCAAGTTATGAGCGGTGATTATAGTGTTAATATTATGTGTCTCGGTCATCTTTTCATTGACGGCGTCATCCCTACAGCAATATTGTTTGATCATAAACGTTATTTTACAAGCTGTGCATGGGTAATATATAATCAATAGTTAATGTAATTTTATTATTTTTTATCGTTAAACGGTTAAAAAAATAGTTGTTGCCCTGTAGTGCAGTGCAATATTAGAGGAGGATAACTAAAAATGTTGTAAAACACAAGAATAGCAGTGATTTTCAAAATACATACATTATATTTCCACGTTCAATATCTAGAAGCCACTCATAATGATAATATGAAAAAACTTTAATGAGCTCAGAACATAATTAGTCATTGTTCAGTACACACATAATAAAAATTCACCGAGTCAAATTTAGAAACAAGAACAGTACATTGTACTTCTTATAGATATTTATTTATTTCAAACAATCAACTATTAATACATAAATAGCAATGTTTTTGTACGCAAGCAATATTTTAATTTTATAAACTATTTATTATTTGTTTATAAAAAAATGATTTTCATCTTAACTAGTGGAAATACGTAGTTTATAAATTTATTTTTATTTTATAGAAATACATTAATTCTTTTATATTTAAAATTTAAAAATACACAATGAAATTTAGCTATTATGATTATTATATAGGTTCTCTAGAAGTCTAAAATTCAATTTTAAGACCGAAATACAGTTATTTGTGGTTATAAAAAAATAAAATAAAAAAAAAAGTCATCAACTTCTGAGCATTACGTTATTTATTATATACTTATATATAAATATTATTTTAATTAAACTATCATCCAACAGAAAATGTCTAAGGTTTACGAATTAATTAAAAAATAAAAGACTATACATTTATGTAATTAATTAATTAGGCAAAATAATGGAAAAAAATCAATTATTTATATTTATAAATTACTTTGAAAATAAAAATATTATAAGTAAGTACATTTTTTAAATGAGAATTAAGTCTTAAATTAATTAAAGTATAAATTTAATCTATACGCTGTATAAATTTGCCAACTGGAGTAATGGAGGCAATATGGAAATGCTTTATTTTTACATTGTTAACACTGCGTAAAACGAAGTTCAAAAGTCTAAAACCATTCATGAATATTAATACATCACCTTAAATCTGATGAAATGTTTTAAGCCATTTACGAAATGTATATTTCTCGATTTGCTTATTGCCATCTAAAGTATACGTCTGCGCCTGAACAAAATTATTATGTGGTTCAAAAAAATGTAAGTAATTTATGTGGTGTAGAATGCTGTCGGGAAAAACCACGGATGAATATAGTGAGGAATTATTCATTTTAATATTTGAATGCCACGGACGAGCTATGTTTGGTGAATATACACATGGCAAAATGGTTCAAACTGATAATTTATCAACGTAGAGCTCATTTTGAACATCGTGAGGATTTTGTTTCTTTTCATACTTTCTAGGAAATCATCTCTTTAATTTTAATTTTTTTTTTTTTGAATTTAAAAGAGTATATTTTCGATTAATTATACCAAATAAAATTAATATTTAAATAAATATAAATTTGTATTATATTTTAATTAAAACTATAAATAATCTCGTTAGCATCTTAAGTTATTAAAAGTATAAATGTACCTATTTTCAAAAATCTTGTTGATAATAAAAACTATTAGATTAATAAGCTTCATAAAATATGATTTATTATTTTAGAAAACTTAGCAATAAAATAGAAAAATGTGATGATTTATATTTATTTTTATACCATTACAACGGAAAATAAAAACTTAACGAATGAAAACCGGACCTTGGGGGAACTCAACTTTCGGCGTTCAACTCATTTATTTTTGTCGTCATTTTTATCGCTGTATTTTGAAGGGATTACAGCTTACGAATGTGTATTTTTAATTATTTACGAAAAATATTTGCTTCTAATAATTCAAATATACGTACATTTTGCATACACTTTAAAATAACTTACATTAAACAATTCGGTTTAATATGAGACAATTTTTCATTGTTATTATTATGGTTTATTTTTAATTTTTTTCTACTCTTAAGACCACTGAACCTTTATGACAGTAACATCATATGGGGGCGTAAAGCATTATCAATTTTCAAATAGTTAACAGCGAGGCAGCCGGCAGTAGAGATACAAATGAAAAACTTTCAATTTATAGCTCACGTGCCTCCACTATTCTGGTTTGTTAATCATTATATTGTGCAAGCGAAAACATTATTCAAACTTGGCTCGTAGGATAAGAAAATAAATAAATATTTCACGGTTTAAAAACAATGCCTATTTTTCTGACTTTGTGATTCGGAAAAACCAGACGGCGAGAACATAACTTCCCGTATAATATCCTTTTGTTTTTACCGACACCCGGTGTGTAAAGGTTTGGATGGACGGACGCGCGGACGGGTGAACGGTCTTGGGGGTTTAAGAGAGAGGTGGACAGAGGGGTTGGCTGGAGGACAATAAGGGTCTCCAAACAAAAGGAGAGTGCAAAATAAAGCAATTCTGTCGAGTTAACAGGGATTTGACGTTTTGCCAGCAAAAATTCCCCCGGACCAGAACCGTTGTACTGTGCAATCCGTTTTCCAAAACAGTGACGAGGAGTGGGTGAACTACGTATATCTTGAAAATAAATTACTCGTGGCACAGAAGGAGTGTGTTTTACTTGGCAACAGTATAATAAGGTGTTCTCAACACTTTTCCCGCAGCCTACCAAAAATCTAGTGCTTATCAAGTCTTAAACATTTTGATTTAAGCCATTGATTGATTCGGTGCGGCTAAAAAATTTCGACTGCTAACCTTATTGCATAGTATGATATTTTATCAGATGTTTAATAACCGTGTTTTAATTTTTAATATTTACCTCACCTATTAAACAAAACAAAAACACATGATGTATGCAGAAACCGTCTCATTATTTCATTGGTAATTATTATACGAGAATATGCATCAAACAAATTGCTGACAGAAAATAACGAATCTGTTGATACTTTCTTAATTTATAAATACATAGAAAATATTACACATTTGCCCACATTGAATTTATTTTAAACTGAATCGAGTAATTCCTCGTTACACATTTAATATTATTATGGTTTTTTTGTACGGTTAAAAGTTAAAATATTATTGGAAATGCCCTTAAGTGATCTGCACCTTTGCAGTATGTTTTATACCTAATTAGGATTTTTGAAAAGAAGATATTATTATATTTCACACAAGATACAATTATTATGCCAATTAACGATAAGAAATTTATTGCAAACGTACTATGTCGCTGAAAAAATGATAATATTAAACATCTTTATTCCACGTAGTTTTATGCAGCTACTCATCAAAATGACGGCCGAAGTTACTAAAAAATTTATACGAATACACCATCTTGAGAGGATAAATAATGATAATATTCGACAGTTATGTTCCGAAAAAAAACATTTTAACCACCAGTCACAGTAAAAACTGGCTGTTTGAGACAGAACATAACAATAATTCGTACAAAGTAACCTAGGTCCAAGGACCTTTTAAAAGTTCATTTTCTGTGTCAGATTTACTTTAAAGAATAATAATATAAACCACACAAGAGAAATGTTTTGAAATAAATGTTCCTGGTACCTAAATAATATATTAGTCTTGTTTCATACCATATGTATAACTCTGGTCAATATTATTATACGCGTTGACCTGTACGTAAACATTTTAAATATTATGATTATGACTCGAAAGTTATAGGAGCTAGAAAAGGCAAAATATGAACGAAAATTTTTTAAAATATGCATGAAAAAAAAAATTATTAATTATCCTGAAAATAATTTTAATTATAAAAATAAAAAATAATAATATGTAAAAAAAAAAAAAATAATGAAAATACGCAAAAAAATTAGTTTATTATATTTACTAAAAATGTGTTGAAAAACTGATTGCCAATTGGTATTTTGATACCTTATTGCATAAATAGATTTACATCGATAACGAAGATACTATTTCGTTATATTAACCGGCCTTCTACGATCAGTATTACTGACATTTACATAACTACGTATAAACTATTAATATGTCAGTACCTACAATACACGTATCTGAAATACTGTCAATAATTTTGATCGTGTGATGGTCACTTTATACCATAGAGATTAAAATCGATCGTGGAAATGGCAAAAAGCGCCTACGTTAAACATTGATTTTTTTCATTCAGTATTGTTTAGTATTCATAGTTTAAGGAAGAAAAAAATCATTTTTTTTTTTAGAAAAATACGAAATTAGTAACTATAATATTCATATGAAATCAATAAAATATGAATTTTTTTTAGCTAAAATTGAGAAAATATACATTCATATTCACTACTGTATATTTTGGATTTTCTAGCCTGGTTTGTTATAAATTAAAAACATACAGAACATACAATTCCTAAAACTTCCGAGCTCTAATTATGACACACCGATACACACAATTTATAATCTGAATAAGTGAACTTTGAAACGTAACATCAACTAAATAAATAAAGGAACACATTTTACAGGACGAATAATATTATTATACTTCTGAACTTACTGCCCGATAGCAATATTAATTGTTTGTTTTTATGAATGTTATATGACGCACAAGTAGTTTTAATGAAATTCCCAAGTTTTCATCTTTATCTAGCTTAACATAATTTGTTTTAGTTTTTTTTATATAATAGAATATGAACTAAATGATATTGTTTAGCACTGATTAAAATTGCGCTTACGTGTTAAGGGTAACCTGATGTGGAAGAAATGTTGAAGGTACAGTTGTAATAAAATAAATAACGGGTATATATTATATAATTAAATTTATGCAATTCAAGTAGAATATATTATGATGTACGAACCAAAGGATTTTAACATAATTCGGAATTGGAAATTAACTAGGTAAGATTTTTATCAAATTAATTCCATGATATTTTTTTTTTTTGCATATCGTTTATTACTTACAATTTATTTTCTATAAGATTTCAAAATAGTTATTTATTTAGCTCCAATATAGTATCAACATCAAAAGTATAATTGCTTGTGCACAATAAACGTCAAAAAGACTATACTAGTGCAAAAAAGTTTTTTTTTTTTTGTAATCTAATTACTAATATAGTTTCAATTTGATATTATTTACGATTTATTTTTAATAATATATTTTGTTGGCCAACTGAATTCAAAAATATATGATTGTTACGTACTTTGTTTTTATTCAATGTAGGTTTTCTTTTTTTTATTGATTTATTTTTCAAGGAAGGTCCGGAAATTGTGGCCATTAGTTCTCTGTGTAAATTTTTGGTTTGCAGGTTTTTTTTTTTTTGATTAGAGGAACTGTAGGTCGTTACGCTCTTATGCTGTGTATTGTGTAGACCTGTAGGCATGGACAACGCCACAAGAATTGTGTGGTCACCCATCCGACTGATAATAACGACGGGTGTTGAATAACCACAATACTGAGGGTAACTGCGGCGTGTTCTATAAGAATTATTATATTTTTTTTTCATATATTAAAATATGCTATGTAATTTCATGAACAATCATATATCGTTTATATGGTATGTTTCTAGCTTGCATCCGTTGTAAATTAGCAAAAAACGAAAAATAAAATTGTAGTTTGTAATAACTGTCTGTAAATTACAAGTGTTATAAATGAAAGTTAATTAATTATTTAATTGGGAATAACCATTTACGTAGCCATGAATTTTACTATCACGAAAAGAAACATTGTATGCATCTTGTTAGTTATGGTGTCTACAAACAATGATAAATTAATTTTAACTCAATTTTCAAGTATTTCAAATCGATCATTCTAACTAGAGCACTTTATTACCGCTTAATTTTTTTTTTCTATTTTACCGTACTACACGGCTTGTAATTATAATCATTTATTTATTTTTTGTTTGATATTTGAAATTCGGTTTGATAAATACGTTGAATTCGAAATATTTGAAGAATTATATTTTCCTGAAATTCTGTTAAATAGTTTTTGCAAGCTAGCTGAACAAACCAAACAACATGCATCATCTATTCCTATATTTGATCTACCAGCTTATCAACAGTGTTGAAGCGAAATAATTCAACAAATATTTCACTCGGGAGAATTACTTAAAACATCATTATTTATTAATACAGTCACATCATTTGAACCACACATGGTTTTGTCGATATTTCTTTTAAACAGAATTATTCAACACATCAGTTAATTTAAATTGGGATTATAAAATATTGAAGTTATACATATAGATTACACTTTAAAGTAAGACAGAGGCAGAATCAAATTAATAACTAACCGATTTAGAATATATTGTTACAACCTCTATACAATTCATTAATGATAAAACCTGAATAGATTTAAAAGATGAAACTGTACTTATTCGTAAAGTCCATATTATTTTTCTTATAATTTTATTCCACGAAATTGGTATACGATGAAAACCATAAACAAACGTAGTAGTAGTTGTCGTTTACGTTGTACACATCGAAACACATTAATTTGTTTTATGCTCAATTCATTTAAAATAATTTTAAATATAAATAAAATTTAATTGTGTTCATCAGTTCAAGTGTTTTTGATAACCAAGACAGGGACAACATAAATCGGGCATGGAAAATTGATTTTAGTCAGCCATAGAAAACTTTTCATAAATTATTGGGGTCGAAAAATTACAAGGGTAAAAGTTTTTGTAGTATATCAAATAATAATGTGTTAAAATTAGTACCCAACAAATTTCCTTGTATCTATGCGTGAAGCTCATTCATAATATTCGTGCTACACTGCTACGTGTACTATACTGTTATCTTAAGTAGGTCTGAACTAATAAACGTGCTTTTGAAAAATACAAATATATTTTTGATTTGTATTTTCATATTATTGACTGCATACAATGTAGTAGATAGGTACTTGCTTACGAAATAATGTGTATTCAACATTAAACCTTACACAATTTGATAACTTTCCATCATACAAAATCTGATCGGATGAGTTTCAATGCATTTTACCAACGGTTCTTAAATTGTGTCACGAAGAAGGGCGCATTGTGGTAAAACTAAAAATTGTACACAATCTACAAAAATAATTTTACACGCATTAAAATGATTATTTACAAAGTAATTACAACTATTTACTACGTACGTTATTATAATGGAAACAAGTGATAAGCCTCGTGGTAAAAAATAAGTTACAAAATAAACTGAATATCTATACATATGTACGCCTAAAATTAAGTACCACTGAAACAGATATTTTATCGCTGAAATCAATCCTTCAAATCCATTGTTCTCAGTAAAAATTGATATTTCACTCATATTTTATTTTTTAAGAAAATAAAATACTTACTAATAATATATTTTATTTTTCTATTTTTGATCATAAGTTTTACACGACTGATTGATAACTAATAATATACTTATTAAATTGTATGCAAAAAAAAAAAAAAATACCACTGCTCTATACTTTAACTATAACGTTGGGCCCGTGCAATGTATCGAACCATTCAAATCGTGTATATTTGATTTATCTTCAATTTTCAAATATCTGGTTATGGCAAACTTTTAATGTAACGTTATAACTTATAACATTACATTTCGAACGCATAGTGTATTCCAATATTTGCATTGAAACTGTATCGAAATGTATCCTTATCAATGAATATAAATTGTACAATTATTGTTGATTGTTATCCTATGGCATAAGCACGACAGTTCACTTTTTCTATCAACGCTTTACTGAATAATTTCGAATTTTTATTTACTAGGTACTTCATATTCTGCGCATAGACAATAAATTAGTGCGGACGGCAACGTGTCAACAATGATCGTATAAATTAATAATTAAAAAGAAAAAACATAATTTTAAATAAGTAATAATTAAAAAAGTAATCAAAGGAAAAGGGTTCATGTTGATGTAAGGTTCATGGACACTTTTTTTTTCCGGTTTAACCATAAGACCGGGGTGGATTTATTTTTCACATTTTTGCCTTCCCAACCCCTCGTAATTTATTTAACATAAATACAACTTGTTTGTTGGGATGACAGATGGGACATGTCCAATCTGGTCATCCCTTACAGTGTAGAATACAAGTGTAAGTATTTAATTTTTACTTTAGGCCTCTACGTTCTGCGATCCTCCTCCCCGTTACCGCCCGCGATGCAACTGCTCTTTTTCATCCACATTGGCCTCAACTATTTGATTTACGGTCCTACGCTGAAATTACACTATATCCAGCAACCTCATCATTGCGCCCAGATCCGTAGCACCAGATCCGGTCCCAGCAAGATGTCATGAGAATCACGGAGACGATTCCATAAAATATAATATATTAGACGCAATAATTGTTCTAAAAAATGTGGATGCATCTTATTATTTGAAAAATATAATTAATTCAAACGATTTCCCTGGCGGTTACAGAAATCCGCACATTATTCCCGGCATATCGATATCGAAAAACCAAAAGATTTATCTGTTATAATAAGCAGTGTCCTGCTGGTTCAAACAAATATTATTGTAAATAATTTGTAAGTTTACATTTTTACAAGGTACGCATTCTGATTCATAATATTATACGCACACCCGGAAGAGCACGTTTTGCTATTTTTAAGCTCCTTGGGGCCACTACCTTGGGGGATGGATTTACGTACGAGAAGAATATTATTGAAGTATTTAAATTATTATGTGAAGATATATTACCATTATAATAATCATATTTATACTACTCCATCTGTCTCAAAATGGCTATTACACGGGTATTCACAAGTGCATACTAGTTCACATAGATGGCGACTTATGGATGTTTTATATTATTCTCGTAGTCCAAAGTAAAAACTAACGTTGAATGTCAATAATATCATTATAATAAAAAATAACAATATTTTATAATCGACCGTATAGTTCAATAACACAAAACGAGCAAAATAGTATATTCATTCTTTTTTTAATATATATGTAGTTATTGATGTGTTTTGTAGTAAATAATAGTAACTATTAACTAATTACCTGTGTACCTATGTGTACAACGTTGCAATAACCATACCTTTCAATATTACGACATTCAAATATTTTATAGTTCACTTATCAGTTTTTATCTTAAAAAATCTTTTTATTTTTTGAATTTAGTTTTTCATATGCCCTTTTCACTTTTTTATATAATATATGGACGTATTTACATTTTTCGAATTCCCGAATCTAAGGAATTTTTCATCTTCATCTTTAAAATAATATTATACTTGTAAACTAACAATATACTGTTAACTTATTTTAGATTTGATTTTTATACACTAATAAATGTAAAATAAATAGTAACCTGTGCATAATGTTCGATATGGTTTCAGAATAATTAATTGAGGCTGATAACGATATTCTTTATCATAAATAATAATAATTATATGGAACACTTGATGAATAAAAGAACTACTACAATAGTTAACGAGAAGTTATTATGATAATTTTATTTTTATTTTTACTTACACCGCAGTTTGACAGAAATATTTTAATTCAACATTGTATTCATAATTATTAATTGCTAATTAGGTATAGTATATGATTATCAAAATTTATCGTAAACGTAAACTGCATAATATATTATTGAATCATTATGATTATAGCATAATATGATGATAATATGTTGGAAACCTCATCAAGCAATCAAAGAATAAAAAAAAGAAATTATATCCGTTACTCAAATGTTTCTTCCAATTAAATTTCAATAATGTTCAATAATCATCTAAACGTTACCAATTTTAAATATGTACTGTGTGTACTGTGTTTATATATTTAACATGATCTCATTTTGTAACTCAAATGAAACATAAATTCCTACTATGAGATTTCAGTTGAATTCAATTGAACTATGATCCTAAATTTTTGTTTTACTAAATCCCATTTCAAACATCGAAGCACGTTTACTTTTAACAGTTCACCGTTGACCTAATGTGCTTGCTATATTTATAAACGATTATCTGAAATTTTCTAATCGTGTGCCATGATTAATATGTAATATATTATGTAATAACTACTAATTAATAACGTTAGAATAATTGAAATAGTTTAATTTACTGAAATTAGTTATTTCTACACAGTTAAATCTCAGTGTTAAAATGTACAACTAATATTTGTGGAAATTATTTCCATTTTTAAAAATATCAGTTGTATTACATTAGAAATATTTTTAATCATCATAATAAATAATATCAAATTACGTTTAAATTTGAGAAGCGAATGGAAGCTCAGACTGTTAAAACTATTATAGTCGTGTGCCTAAATCTGAATAATTTTAAAATTAATGCGACAAACAATGGAAATAATTTTCACAGTAATATTAACTTTATACGTATTGATCGTAACATGCCTTATTTTCCTAAAAGTAGAATTTGGTAGAGGTCGTGCGTCTATGATCATCTGGAGATAGTGGTTTTTATTTTTTTCATTCCAATCACAATGTGTGATTTAACCGGATGACCTTCAATAAAATGTGGTCTGGTTTGTAACTCCATGCGCTAGCCGGTCGCCAGTTGGCTGTCGTGCCCGGTGATGCTATGTTACAGGTGTAATAATGTTTATAATACTGTGTAACACTTTGCGATGGGAAAACGAAAAACATTTAATTTTTTTTTTCACATTTAACCGATTTATATAATTCTTTTACATAAAAATAAATTATTATCTCGATAAAACGTACTGTTCATTTTTCATAATATCATAATTAATTGATTTTATCTGGTGGTCAACGCAGGAAACGTAGTCGTTTGACATTAATAATAATATTCAATATAGAACACAACATTATTATTATTGTAAAATTGCAATGCTTATTGATATGAATTAAAAAATACGATATTTTCAACTCCAAAACACATCAGGTATTTAAACGAACTTTATTTAAATATATTCACGTATGCGCTGTACAAAATATCAATATAACTACGTTAAATGTAATCTCCACCAATCAATTCTTGTAAACATCACGCGAAACAATATATTATTATAAGTTATGAACTCGTAAAATGTTTTTTTCTCCCATATTTTTTCAAACAGTCAACGGAAATTTAAACGTGCATTTAATAAATAATATTATTATGTACTTAGTTTCCTTTGAGAATATTTATTTTGCCGCTAATATAACCGTGATTGTTGATAAACATTATTATGCTGATTGATAACAATAATACTGAAAATAAAACGAATGATTTCGATAAAACTATGTAAATAACGAATTAATGACATCGTTTTGCATATTAAAATTTAATTGAATATTATGACTATTATGATGATATTATAAAAATAAAATTTTATTTTAAAACTGGAATTCGCTTTTGGATCATACTTGTGTATATAAACTCCAAATTGTATTAGCTTATGTAGTTTTTTATTTATACACAATATTTTTTTTTGTTTCCGTAGATAAATTGTACTTTTGTGGTAATACCAAGTATTAGAAGAAATCAAAAGATACGATGGAGGAGTGGTTGAAAATAACAATATATGTTAGTTTATTTGCAAGTTTTCGGGACTTCCGTCCTGTTGATTCGTTTTATGCGTTGTATTTGACCAGTCCAGCCGTAAATTTTACCGTTGAAACAGTAAGTAAGAATACAACACAATTTATGATCTATTTTCAAAATAAATATTATGGTAAAAATAACCACGATGCAATTGAATCATTTTTACTTATATTAAATGTTTAAGAATAAAGATTGATAAAATATTGGCTAGAGTTTGTAAAAATGTTATTTTACTTGATCTATTTTGTTTACAGAACTCTGAAATCGATTGATTGATTGATTATTCTAAAAAACCATTACTAATATGTATAATACGATAATATAATGTCTGAGCGACGATGAATTTGAATTGCATAATTTAAATAGATACCATATTTTTGTTTTTATTTTATCTGATAAAGATTTTTTAGTTATTGGAATAATTATTGTTATAGCATAAAAACTTTAAAACAAACAATTATTAAATCGTTTGTTTATAAATAATCATATGAGATTAGGAAAAAATCTGATAACACACATTAAAAATATTAATTATGAATGACTATACTTATTGGTGTAAGAAAATGATCAAATTTTTATGGCACCTATTTTCAAACATTACTCAATATTATTATATAAATACAATTATTATAAGATGAAATCTATTAATTAACATTAAAATTTATATAGCAATATGATTATGAAATAATTAATTTCAACTTGTTATCTATTTTGAATAAATTAATTCAATGGACGATTTTAATAAAAACTATGAGTTCTCGTATAAAATCAGAACATTTATTTTATAACAGCTTAATGTTTGTAAGTATGCAAATTTGTTTAATCTAAAAGTTTATAAAAGTCTTTATGAGTGAATAAAAATGTCTAAAAAAAAATTAATTTTACTTCCGCTTATAATTGAATATTGCATTTTGTAATCCCAGGTTCAAAAGCTGGAATAAGCAAACTAACTATAATGAGTAATCACTAATCACCAACAAAAATTATCATTATTGAATGGATCTTGATTATTTTTAATAATTTCTGAAAAATAAGCAATTTTATTTGTTAAATTTTTAAATTGAATATGTTCATTTTGTTAAGTTTTATTGGATAAACAATATTCTTCCTATTATCACTGATCTTTTTAAACTGTTTTCAGGTTTAAACAAATAACACTTTAAGTACATTGAACAATAGGACCGGATACTTTTTTTGTAATGTTAGTAATACTAAATACATTCAACAACAATTCTGTAAACAAAATTATATACTTTAAAATTAAAATGCAATGGTCTAAATGTTGTTATTATAGAATATAATAAATTTACGTAAACAAAAAAATTACATAACAATGTACTGTAATGTAGAATATCATTATTTGTATTAATTTTAATTTTCAATAAATTTAGGTGACCCAAGATATCTATCCTATAAATGCATACACAAATACGGCTCTAGTGATCGTTATGTTTCTTATCACCGACTACGTTCTTTACAAACCTATTGTGATGCTGGACGCGTTAAGTTCAGTTATAATGTATTTGTTAATCTTGGAACCGGTCACGCTCTTTAAATCTAAAGTAAGTATAACTTTCTGATGTTTAACCCATAACCCAATAATACGGGTGTCTTAACATTATTGTATGTATGATTATAGAGCTATTCGTTGAAACAATTATATTACTAAAAAGTAATAAAAATTACTGAAATTTCTATCACGTTTTTAACCATGGGTATATTATTATGATGTAAAGCAGTGTATGAGATGTTCACTACCGAACGTGAAGACACTTGGTCACAATCTTAAGATATTTGTTTGTTTAAATTATTTAAACTAATTAAATTGGAAATTTTGATTAGTTTTAAATCTATCTGAGTGGGGTTATTAAAAGGACGTAGCATAATACATAAATTAATTTAAGTCGTAAAAAAGTATCGAGTCAATTTTAGGTTGAAAATTAAAACCGAAAGATATTTTAAACACACTATTATTGACTTATATTTTCGTTATTTTATCAAAAACTTAATTTCAGACGAAAATCATGCATTTAGTAATAACGTAAACTAATACATAGATTAGAACATTTTTCTTTTTTAACCATCGAAAATTGAAATATATTATTTTTACAAACAAAGACTACAGGTCTTTTTCAAATTTTTTTTTAATTATATTATATTAGTTTCTTTTCTGATGCGATTTTTACAATAATTTGAAAAAAAAAAAAAAATTAGATTTTTGTTTATACTAAATTTGCGTTATAAGAGGCAGATAGTCGTTTTATAATAAATATTCGCAACTTTACAAGAAATAAAATTATTTTGCACATTAAACCGCGAAATATTTCAGTTATTTAAATTATTTAATACAAAATACCTCACGGCCGGAATTGCACATAGTGCATTGCACATGCAAGTTGTTGATTTAAACCGCAAAAAAAGACGAGATACTTAACAAATAAAATATTTACCCGTATACATCGACCTTCAATTAGAGCTTTTTTAAAGACGATAAATTGTCCATTTCTGATACGCAGCTAATAAAATATCATACGATTTACATTAAATTAAATTATATGATATCAAACACTCGTCGTGCAAAGTTCGATGTATGTCCCCTCCATTCACTGTAGATTTATCATGGGAGTTAGTCAACTGAGAAACCAACCACCTCTTCAATATATATATATATATATATGATAATTTATTTACTTTCCATATTGAATATCACTAAACCAATTGTAAACTGCATGTCTTACCTATAACTGGTATGTGATTAATACGAATCTTAATAATATCAAAATCACGTTATCCTATTCAGTTTTAAATATAGACACTACAATTCGATATCGCTGCGATCTTAGGTAAAGTCCAAGCTATCGTCATTACGAATTCTTCACGTTATAAACATTGCGAGTTAATTTTTACTAGGTTATCCGAGACCAATTTATTTCGCCTGCCGCAAGTCACCCGTTACCCATTATTATGACGATATAATATGGCTATGATACAAGACACTGTGGTCGGCGGCCGTATCATAACAATATGTTGTTTTGTAAAAATTGTTGTTGTTTTTATCATCAATAGCAATAGGTATAGTAAATTAATAGCCGAACAATGGGAAAATAACGAATCCGAGTCAGTATAATAACATATTATAATGTCTGTTATAAACAATTGTCCGGTCCGTGTTGTCCACATCACAAGTAAAACATTCGGGAGTCAGCTCTGCAGTCGTGTAACCGAAAACAAACAATAAACTACGATCGACTAAAAGTTTTACCGCGTTTTTCAGTTGAGTATGGTTTTTTTGGGTTTCTCGTCGGCCACCGAAATGGCGTACATGGCGTACGCTTACGCGAAGATCCGCGACCGCCAGCAGTACCAAAGGATGACTGGTATCGTCAGGGGATCGAATCTTCTCGGGAAATGCGTGGCAGCTACATTCGCTCAGATCGCGGTTTCTTTTGTACAGTTGGAGTACAGCTCACTCGTTTACCTATCGCTTTCGGGTAAGTGGCACGTAACGTTTTTTTTTTTTTTTTTTCTTAGTTAACGGACGAAGAAACGACGAACTAATCGGGTCTCACGTCACGATGGTGTATTTTTTTCATTTATTTTTCTCATTTGTGTGTACTCGACCTCGACCAGAAGCATTTATGCGGCAATCGCAAGATGTTTTTGATAGAAATGGTGTTTAATTGGTGCTTAGGGGATGAAGGGTTGGAGTTTTCCTTTTCTCAGCTGTTTTCCGAATTATATTTAAAAGAAAAAAAAAAAATTAAAATATTGCGATAAACTGCAGTTTGACCAAGTTCCAGATTTGAAACCTGCTCCACCTATTAATATGTCACGTGCCATTTAGATTGGTTTTTAGATAGGTTTTTGAAAATATCTTTCTATCTTCTACTACTAAACTATATCAAACGTCTTTAGAAATATAAATGGGCTTACCCGCGAACTTTATCATCGAGAATCGTTTTTTTTTTCGCGAGCAGCGGACAATGGTTACATTGGTCTTTAAGTCTAAACGGTCAATATTGCAATTGAGCAATATCATTATCCCATCTCTATATTTCACGAAATAAATGAGTTATTCCCGCTATTTTTTTTTGTGCAAAAAATGTTTGTTGTAATTACCTACCCACACCTGTTGTATTGAAGGTTCACGTGAACGTAGTCAATTGCTACGCGGTGTACGGTCGGGCGTAGTTGAAAGTTGATTACGAAAAACCACAACAATAAAAAGTCATGCGATCACATTTAATGTTGAATTTTAACTCAAATAGTACTAATAATGGCTTTCGTATTTTTTACCTTCTTCTTCTTCTTCCGGCCTTCATAACTATCCAAGAGTTTTTGCCGCCATCACTAAATCGCTCCACTTGTCTCGATCCTGTACTATCTCCCTCCAATTCTACGCTCCTAAGTCTTGCAAATCTTTTCCCACGACATCCAACCATCTCTTTCGAGGACGCCCCCTTGGCCTTTTTCCTTCCGGCTTCCAACTTAATGCTATCTTGGTTACTTCATTTGTATTACGTCGCATTACATGTCCTAGCCATTTTATTCTTTGACTCTTTATGAATCCATTAATTGTAACCATATTTAATTCTTCCTTTTATTCTTGATTAAACTTCCTGTACCAATAACCGATTCTTGGATCCATGATCAGACCACATATTTTTTTCCATATCTTATTCTCAAAGGTCTTCAGTCTCCGCTGTGTTACACTTGTGGTAGTCCATACTTCGCAGCCATATGTTAGTATCGGTTTATTATTGATGTATTGAGTCTTATTTTTGTTCGATTGGAGAAAAGTTTAGATTAAAAGACGTAAAAGATAGGAAAAGGACAATACTTATAGAGCCAGAAAAGACAATTTTTTACCTACTTACATTTTTTTTTCCGATATAGACGTTCGAAAGCGTACTACCTATAAGTAGCACGTTTTACCCGACATTATTAATTTTAAACTCGGCAATCATTTAATCGATATTTTACACTCTTTGATTTGAAAATATAATATTTCATTGGTATAGTTATTTTACGTTACTGGATAATTTCTTATTTTTATTTTATATTTTTTATTACAGGTTCAGCTTTAGCTTTTGTTTTTACGCTGTTTTTCCCTCGAGTGACATCAAGTATTTATTTTTTTCCCGACAGTCCTATTTTAACGCCAACGATAAATTATAAAACATTTGAAGATAAATCTGCCAAGGTAAATATTTGTACTCTTATACTTATTAATAAAAAATATGCACCATAGTTCCCTCTCAATCTCACTCAAGATAACTACATTAAAGGTTAAATTATAATGACTAAAATAGAATCACTGTTAAAAGTTTTAAACGGAAATTGAAAATCTTAAATGAGCCACAGGTTAAAAATATATATAACTTAAAAATTATATAATTTATTCCAAATAAATTATTCTGATAATGTTTTACTCAACGTCACGTGCTTGTACACAAAATATTTTTTAATATTTTAAGGATTATTGAAAGTGATTTTACCGGATTGTATAGTTAAATAAAAAACTTAATGAAATATAAATTATGCTATTTACGATATATTTTTAAAATTATTTATTAACTCATTTATCATTTAGATATATTTCTGCAGCACATATAGATACTTCTATACAATTCACATAAATACATTTGATTTTTATACCTAAAAGTTAAAGAACTAATTATATTTTTTATTGCGAAGAAAGTCTTCCTAAGAAACAACATCTCGATTCGTGGAACAAATTTACGGATGACTTTTATAAACTTAAATATTTAAGACAACAGTTTATTGATTGTTTAGCTTATAATATTATATTTACCTACCTTATTTAGGTTTTTTTTAACTTTTTTTTTTGACAGTATAATTTTATCATAATGGTCTACAAAACTACAATATAAATATATTTATGCATATTGAAATAATATAATAAATATAATAATATATATTTTAATAATTCTAATTAAACTGAGTACAATATAATTATAGTACTCAGCTTTAACAGGTATAAAGTCAATAGCATAACTCTTAAACGGTATGCTGAGCGTACTCTACTTGAAATATTAGATACTACAAACTCGTACCGTCTAAACAGCCACAAGATAGCACTAAACGTATGTAAAATGAAAAAATGAATTCGCCCTAAGACGTAACATCGTATCCTTACATAGCTCTACATTTCTGCTCCCCTAACTTACCATACTTCCATTAATAATTAATAATATAATATTATTTTTTCGTTTTACCGGTACATATTGATATTCAGTAATCACTACAACACTCGTTCCATAATTAATAATCCCAACATTTTTCCACCACTAAGAACAGTCTAATACTAAATTTCAACAGATCGATGTAAAAATATCAATACAATAAAATGTAAAACGTTTTAATCGAATCATATATTTCAGTCGGTGAAAAATAAAATAATAGGATACTTCAGCAGTGTTGCTTACAAATGTTATTTTCCCCTCTCTGTTTTCAAAGTTTCGGACGAATGGGAGAGATTTTCTTTTCGAACCAATACACATCGTTACTGCTCTCTTTCTATTATGCTTTCAAGAGTGATACATTTCAACACTTTTAGGCGAACACAACATAACGTTGTTTTGACTGTACTTCTTAACGAGTAACATCAACATGTTGACCGTGATAGATAAATTACAATTTAGTAGAAACAAATGATTACCCTGGTACAATGACGTATTTGCGTAAGAAATGGAATTCAAGAAATTAAATAAACTTTCACACCGTCTCGGGAAGTTTATACGGATAAAGAAATCGATTGCACCACGATAATTTGAACATCTCATGGTCCACGTTCATAAATTTCTCAACAATTGAGGCCCTTATCGAAATAAAATTACCATAAAACTTCCGCGTCTGACAAGTGTAGAACGTACCAAAACAAAACGAAACATTAAGATGCCATCTTATCTGGAGTCCCTTAGCAACGAATTAAATCGGTTTGCCCAATAATTCTCGGCGAGTAAAACTAATTTTAACTTTACGTCATTCGAACGGAAAATCATTATCTTTTGGCATTTTAATAATGCATTATTGTGGACGATGATTTTTGTCTTATGTCTTATATTGTGTAAATATTATGATAATGATATTAAAAACCTTTGTGGACTAATATTGTAACTATGAGATTCTAATACATGAGCTTTAGGTTTTAAAATGGAGCGAAGCATTATATATTATAATGTTATATCTAAACATAAAACACTATAAATGAATAATTGAATAAGTTAGAAATTAAGCGTTATTATAAGTGGACCAATACGAAAATATATAAACGGTAAAATGATCTAATATGAAATGTGTATGTATGCAACAGCGTGCGTGCGTATTTGTGGTAAAGTTTTTTTTATTGAATAATTATGTCTATAATGTAATAGAAAAACATTAATTCGTGTTAAGAAGAACTTCTACTATTGAGAATCCACCGTTAAAGTTCAGCAAACCAATCTTATAGCGGTTGTGTTTGGATTTTCGTATAGTCGCAAATGTCCTGATAAAATTCTAAAAAAAAATTTTTAAGTATGTTTTGTTTTTAAAAATATGGGTGTAATTTATTATGTGTACATGACAATAATATATGCTTTCCGACCTAGGTGTTTGAATATCGCGAATCTCATCATTTACATAATAATTTTAATAACGTTCATCAGCCAATCACCTGACTATGTTTAGTATTCATCGGATGTTCTCAGATTCTTACAAGGTACAAGTGAAGGAATAAATATACATTTTATCAAGCTTACATGGTTGTTTAAATTTGATTTAGTTTAATTTTATCAGAATCAAATGCAATAATTTAGGTTTAGCAGTATAAATTATTCTATCTGTAGTCAGTTAATAAATTACTTTTTAATTGAGATAATAAACAATTCTAAATGTTATTTTCTCGTGGCGGTTTAATACTCTTTTAGACTCGTATCGATTGTTATTTGTTTACCCACAAATAACAAAAAACGAGCAAAAACTTTTTGTTCCACGATTCTTTCTCGTTTTTTTTTTTTTTTTTTTGACGTATTGTATAATTGGCCAAGAAGTGAATAATGTCAATATGTTATTATGACACCATTCTCGATAACGTTTCACGTATCGGATTTAGTTTCAAATTTTATTTATTCCAAGTATACACTTTGGTGCGGAGGATAACATATTTGTTTGTTAACTTTACCTTGTAGATTGAACATAATAACTAATATAATATAGTACGAAGAAACCCTCTGGGGCAAAGTTGTTTGCAGCAGAAAATTCGTTATGTTCGAGTAATGATACTACATTGTATAATATCACTTTTAAGTTGCATCGGTTTACAGCGAAATATCGTTCTGAACCATTTTGTTACTTATGCCCATATAACATTTTCGTAGGGCAAATGTTGACACGCGAGTGCAACCAAAATTCGGATTCTCTTTGACTCCACCGTTGCCAATACGTTATCATCGCTTATTGTTTGTTTTCTCAGGCCAGTAGCGATCCGGTCGTGGTGAAAAAACCCTCAGTGTCCGTACGAGAAGTGCTGAAGCAGATGTACTTGGAGTTGACGGACGTGTACACCAACCCGTATTTGATGAAATACGCCGTATGGTTCGCCTTCGCCACCGGCATATATTTTCAGGTAAATGTGTTCGGTACCCCGCGAATAAATGCGGTTACCTACTATGCGCGCGGTCGCATCGATACGAAATTTTGGCCGTGGTTAAGAGCTGAAAGAGGTTACGCGGTTGCTTTGGAGCAAGTTTTTGGTTTGGAATAAAAATATCAGCCCGATTCGAGTGCGCTATTTTCGCATTTTCTTTTCATTTCGAAAAGCTGTAAATCGTAAGTACATTACGTTTTTTCTCGAAAGCGTTCACAGATAAACGTAGTACATATGTGTATTTTATATGTACAAAATCGTTTTACACCCATTTACCACGAAACAACGCACATAGTTGTGTGCTCTTATTTTCTTCAATTAGGTAAGCATTATGTAATAATGATCCATTGAAATAAATCTATTATTAATTTATAGATTATTGTACAATGTACCACATGTAAGTTTACTTAAATTTATTTTAAACATGTTTTTTTTTTTTATATAATATTCGTATATTGATTATTTTTTTTTATCTACAAGAGATGAGGTTCTTTAGTATTTTAAGAAGATCTTAAAACTGTTCATCTTTAATACTGTTCCCCTTAATTCGACCCTTACATACATGTATATTGCATATTGTACTGGTACGACGGAACGTTATTGTTTTCGTTTCGCTGAAACCGGCTACAAAATGTGACTTTTCGACAGAATTTCAGGTGTTGACATACAACGATGTGCTTTACTTAAAACTGAACCAAAAAGACCCTGTCAACAACAAAGTGTACAACGGCGGAGTGGACGCTGTGGCTTTTATTATGGGTAAATATCTCGAGTGCAATATATTCAATATTATTTCCCACATTATACCCTCACACGGTTTCGATGTACTTAGGTCGTTCATCTCCGGCTTTATGTTCTTATATGTATCTATTTTATCGCTGCATTACTAGTATAAATGCTTGTATGTAGTAAGCTGTAAAATTTATATAAAAACCTGGGATGAGTAAACCTTATGCGCTCCTACGATCCATGAAATATATTATTTTAAAAAACAAACATTTCTTGTTTCGCAAGGGATTTATTGAGCCAAATCGTTTTTACCAATACAATAAATACTCAGTTATATGATATATTTTGTTTTCTGTAATATACCTGTGGTACATATCACGGAATCATTCCTGAGAAAATATGCCAATATTTAAAAATATTAATATACTTTTACCAAATTGTATTGATGTATTATTATTATGTAATTGTACAACAAAATAATTTCGATAAATCAGCCTTATTTTTCCTAATGTACTTTATGGGATATTAAATGTTTTTAAATGTGCTTTAAAAAAAACAAAAATACTGATTAGCGATCACTAATTAAATATTATTTTTATTGTTGTTTTCTACGAATGGTTTGTATCGAAGTTGCAAAAAGTGATGTAAATTCTTAAGTAAATAGAAATAAGATAGATGGAAATTATAAAAATTATAGTTATAAGATTTTCAAATAAATTATAATACTTTTATTTATTGAATAAAAAAAAATAACAACACACTGTAAGAAAAAATAAAATAAAATGAAATGAAATATAATGTATATCGAGAGTATCTAATATCTATTCGAAGTGATATGTATAACAATTAGTTTCGACCATTAGTAATCGGGATACAAAAGCACTCAAAATAACAAAAAATAAAATACATTAAAAAGAATTATAAGAATATAAATTGAAAATGTACGATAAATTATATACAAAATCATAATATTAAGTTTTCATTATTTTTGCAACAGAAATTAGTACTTACTAGGAATAAAATAATTTTCAAACAAATCATTTCGTAATAAGATTTACATAAATATTATTTCGTATAATCAGATATATTATATTAAAACAATTACCGGTAACCAAAACGCGAAAATTCAACCGTTAAAATATTATTATTCCTACACAGCCCAATGCAACCTATGGTACAATCCAATAAGTCAAGATGATCTTAAAAAAAATATTTTAATTCATCGATTTATGTTGTTATATATCGATTTTGTGATATTTAAAAACACCTAAATGTCTTAAATTATTTATAAAAAAAAAAATCTTTCCTTAAAATTGTTCCTATAACAATTCCATTGTGCAGTGTTACGGTAAGGATATAGTAGATATTAGACAATTAGAAATAACAATAAATAACCACGAAAAATAATATTGAGTTTTATATGACAAACGTTTTCCACATTATTAACGTTGTGTTTTTTCAAACATGGTTTAAAATAAATTGGTTTAGAATGGAAAAAATTAATATTTTTAGAAAATATTAAATCGTATGCATACAAATATGCAAAAATCAATGAAAATCGACGAAATATGCACTTTTTTTCTAAAATTAACAAAACATGCAAAATATGCATTTTTAATTCTCAAATTTTCAACTCAACATTGTATAGCTCGGATTTCTAGCTTGATCTGCTATAAATCGAAAGCATACAGAACAATTGGCAAGTCCTATAACCTCCGAACCCTAGTTATAGGCAACCAGCGTCGGGGTCGTTTTTTGTGATTTCGTTAACCAACCAAATGTTACGTTTCAGGATCACTGTCTTCGTACTGCATGGGGTTCCTGAACGTGGAATGGAAGTCGGCGAGCAATCGTTTCTTGTTCTTCGGCTCGTTGTTGAACTGCATAGCGCTGAGCGTGTGCTACGTGACCACGTCGTTGAACCTGGTCTACGTGATGTACGTACTATACTGTTTCGTGTTCCAATCGATGAACGTCGTGGCCAGGTATTTAATAGTATTGTAAAATTATAATTGAATCGTGCACACTTACCGTTTACCGCGTAAGCGGCTTCGTAACGTTTCGATATGTACCTATTATAAATGTTTTTTAAATGTTGATTTCAATTGTTGTTAGATCCGAAACCGCGAAACATTTGAATCACGACAGTTTTGCGTTCATTTTCGGTTTCATGTTTTTCATTTCGTTGATTGTGTCGAGCGCCTTGACGTATTTGTTCGTCCAAGGTGCCATTTTCGTGGTTCCGGTGAACTTACAGGTAATTATAAACCAACACGTCGTTCTATATGCGCGTTTTCCATAAAACTTAAGTAGGTACACATGGTATGTCGGTGATGTAGTCCGTTTTTCTAATATTTTGAAATATCATCTTTCGAATATTAATTCAACCGCAGTGGCGAATCAAGGTTAATTTTTTAGGGGAAGGAGAGGGTACATATAGATTGTATAATTTGAATTATAATTAATTATATACGCACGTATCATTTTGTAAACAATATTTGTAATATATTTAATATAATGTAATGTTGATTACTTATCACACATAGGTACCATAATAATAATAATTCATAGGTGCAGGTTATTGAAGTCATTATTTTACAAAAAAAAAAAAAAATGTATAGATGAAATTGAAAATTTTGTTGATGTTTTTTAGCGAACAATGACTATTAATTCTTTTGGTGTTACTTTAATATCTTTTTTTATATGTAATATTATCAATCCATTAAGTCATTCTTGGCCCATTGTCGATCGTAGGTAAGTCAAAAATCGGTTTAAAGAACTGAATGACCTTTCAGGACTTGCTGGTATATTAGGTACGACACTAATAATTTTCAAAAGACATTTGATGTTAGGGAACATAGATGTAGATTTAAAAGCTTCCATCGAAGAATACACCTTTTCTGACTTTTCTTTCAAAAATTCTATTTTGTTTTAATTCATTTATTTTATTTTAAACCCGATTTAATAATATTTTATTGGATGATTGATATTTTATTTATTGTATTTAATTCAATATTTTTAGTATTATATGATTTAATTTTTTTAATTCCAATAATAGTAAGATTAGATGGAAAATGTATTAGAATAGGATTTGGTTATCGAGTAATAAAAAAATAAGTAGTATTTACAAATTATTTTGATTTGATGGGAAAACTATACGTCGTTTAAATTACAATTGTTCTCAGAAGAACACAAATTAATCTACTCCAATATGATCAGTGTTCCTAGTTAAAACGTGAAAAATGATTTATTTACAAACTCCATGGATTTTAATCCATAACATTAAACACAATACTTGGATATTTAGTTGACATTGAATTATAATTCTACAGCGTTATCGAATAATTCAAGTAAATAATAGACTGATAGGATATTTCTCACTACAATAAATGAACTTAGTATAAAGTTATTTATAATATTCAATAAAGATTAACACACTGACAATTAAAATTATTTAAATTTAACATTAATCCTACAAAAATTTAGTGTAAAATTGAAATATTATCGTGTAAAAGATTTATGCCTGAAAAAAAACTTTGACGGTGCATAAATAACAGTACAGACATTAAGGTTAATTTTAATAATAATTTAGAAATTAAATTAAAAAAATATAACTTATTGGATTACCAGATAAATTGCGCATTAAATGTTCGAATAAATATTTTTTATAAAAATTAAAATTAAAATATACGAGGTACCTTAAATTATAAAAACAATAATAAAAAAAAAACACTGTCTAAAAAGAAAATTAATAGAACAATTATTTGATTAATGTTATTAAATAATAATGACTTTTTTATGCTAAAACATATTATAAATAAAAAATGGTCAATTTATTACCTATTAAATTAATCATTTAACGTTCCATATTATTTATGTCTACACTAAAGAATGCTAATTAGGTAATAGAATACAAGCCTTACAGATTAAAAATAATTTAAATACATTTATCTCGAGATTTTATTTTTAAGTTATGTTAAATACAATTTTGCTAAAAATATTATTATATAATTAAACAGTTACCTAAGTTTTCATTTCAGAAAATATAATGTAAACTTTCTTTTAGAAATAAAACCAACATCGTAGTTTTACAATAATATCAATTATTCAACAATTTAATTTTAATTATTGTCGTGCATTCGATTATTTTTTGAATCAAATTTTATTAAAGTAGTCAGTAAAAATCTTAAAAGTTAAAAATAAAAACATTATATTATTATTATATTATTAGGTATAAATAGTTTCTTAAAAAAATAATAAATTATATCTAATAATTATGGTATTAATATAAACATAAATTGAAATATCTCGCATAAAATAATACTGTATAATTTAATTTGCAAATATATGTCAACAATCGGTATCAATGCAGAAAATTATTTTTAAAATTTAATTCCTAGAAACTGTTATAAGTATAAGTTTAGGTTCCAAAGAATTATATAGTTTATCAACACGTAAAATGGTGAGTAAAATGACTGTTAATCGTGTAATCAAATTTTACGTTCGTTGATCCATCGAGTGCTTGTTCGGATAATTCTTCAGAACATCGATTTAAATGTACCACGAGTAGTAAATTACTTATTGTAAATTTAAAACCCCAAATAGAATGAGAGGATATGGAATATGGTGTCTGAATTTGTATCAACGAGAGGAATATATCTGTATTACCCATATGCATTTCTTTTAAACTTTGAACACTTTTAGTTTTAACATAGTCTAATTAATACTAAAATTTGTGGTTACATTCATATTTTCAGTTTTAATGTATTCATTAATTGAATAAAAACATTTCATGGGTAACAATAAAGTTTATGTTCAAATATAACTAACTGTGTGCTGCACACAATACAACTTTTAAAACTTAATCAGCAGTAAATAGTTTTTGCAAAGTCTATGTAGAAATATTAATATTTATTTTGATAACTTGAAGCATATTTAATGGAGTACCTATCAATTTAGATAAGACATCTTCAAAGACCGGGGTAATGATGTTTATGGGAATCTACGTTAATTTTAAAAAGTTATATGAAATTAACTATTAATCATAACTCATAAGTAATATTGTCCAACAACAATATTTTTAAAAAAAATAACTATGAAATGGCCGTATAGCATTTTAAAACAAAAATATAAACAAATTTGAGATTTCAATTTTTGGAAAAATAAAAGTATACATGAAATGCATAATATATACTTCTAAAATAAACATCTATAATTTATATATAAAAACAAAAATAAAAACAAAATTTTATTTCATTTGTCATATCTCGATGGGACATTGTATAATATAAAATATATTTTATTATTTATCTTAATATATAAATCATGGAAGTATGTTTAGATTATTATAAATTATCATATTTCAAAATTTTAAGTAAGTATACCGTAGTGTTGGAATAAAAAAGAAACAATATATATTGCAATTATATTTCAGAATATTAAAAGTATTTAATATGGATGCTTAGAGAATATATGTCTTTGGGTCTCCACTGTTCAGAATTATTTTTCCTATAATAGCCATGTGTGTACTGTTAAGGTGGTATTTAATTTAAAGTTTTAGTCACTTTTAACTACTATTTTCTTGTACAATGTACAAATATGTTTATTACAAAATATTATACAATCGAAAACAATCGATGAAATTTAATTAATGAATGTATATTTTTTGCAGTTCCTACTATACGGGTTGATTAATGGAGGACTTGCGATTTGGTTCTTCGTACAAATTTGCATAACAAAATGTGCATCTTAATTATTACTAAGCAATATATGTTTTAAATTCACATTTTATGAAATTTATTAATATATGTTTCAACTAATTATGGTACATACATATTATTATTATACATTAATAAATTCAAGTAATTGTTTTATTTGATTAATGATTATCTCACAATCTATAGGTATTCAAATAAATATTCGAAAACAATGAGTTGTTTTAGTGCTGTGTTATGTATTTGCATTTTTTTTCTAACCATGCGTTGATTTGAAGCATTTTATGTACATTATATGAATCAAACTGCATACAATGAGAAAATTTTAATTTTGAAACAGCCACAGTGATTTTATTTAGCGTTATACAATTATAAATTGTTATTTTTAACATTTTACAATAATAATATGATTGTGAGTGCTATAAATTATTACACTTATCAGCAGGATCACACTAAGTATATAAAAAAAAGATAACACCTTCAAATCAAGATGTCGTTTACACAACTAGCGAGCCTTCCCATTCTTCCAGCGATTACAGGAAGCATCAGGATTTAGAAAAATATTTGCATGGGAATAAGTAGATTTTTAAAAATTCATTAATATAATACGACGTTTTATGTAGATGCATCGAATGCCATTTAAAAATCGTTTTAAACATTTTACGACCACGCTTTATCGGATGTCACGACCGGTTAACTGTTGATTCCCCTTCCCTGCAGTGTGGGAGTAACAACCATATTTTGGTCTCTATTGCAATTTTCTCCTAGAAATTGTACAACATATTTGACTCATTTTTGAGTTATTGATTAGTGGTATCAATGAAATTTAAACAAAATGGTCAAAAAAAGATTAACTTCTTGAAATAATTAAGCATAACGTTAGATAAAATAATTCATCGGAATGGGGACATAACTAATCTATTGTTGTATTGAGATACTTTTAAACCTGAGTTCTTTGGTCGTCATAAATACTATATACGATATTTGTCAACAGTGAAACCTTAAAATTTCCGTGCGTTAGCTTTATGTAGAAATGAAAATTAATATACAATATCGAGTCACATTTTGTACAGTTTAGGTTTTTTAACATAAATGATGAAAATATTGATGAATACAAGGAATTAATACATCAATTAAACAAATATTAACAAAGAGTTATACTGTGTAATAATAACATGAATATATTATAACATTTAATACTAAAAAAAAAAAATATTTTTTTGTTAAGTTGAGGGTGGATTTCGATAAGAAAGGAAAAGAAAAAGAACTGGAGCGTTAAAAACGTTTTATCACTTTTAACGATTATATTATTTAAAACAAAAATGCAATCCTTTGGTTGGTAAGTATTTAAAAAGTACTTCAATAGTTTACTTCTAGTCTGTATATTATGATCATCCATAGCTGATAATTGTCGATTTAACAACAATTGTGTCATTAATGTTAACACGGGACTTACACTGTCATTACATTGACAATAGACTTCAAATGTATTTACCCAATTCAATAAAATATTGTAAAAAACAATATCTTCCTAATAGCTTTCCAGTATTCGTGATTTATGAAAAGCGAAAATTATTTATCTACAGCTGCTTTAAGTCTTTTTATCTACCTCTGCATGCGTCTTTTTTCCATTTTTTTTTCTATACTCTTTTCAAATCAATAGAATTTTTAGGTGATCAAGTTTTTATCTGAAAGCTTCAGATGAGACAATATGCCGTAGATTTGAATTAATTATCAACAGGAGACACTTAATATTCGAAATAGATTTAATGTATACCTAAAATGGCATGGTTATAAGTGCTACCACATCATTTGAGGACGACTGTGGGTCAAACTGAACTAACATGTCATGATAAATTATTTATCAAAAACTATATCTACGATATAATGCACCACAAAAATTAAATATACATTGCACTAATATCACTACGAATTCGAAAGGTGCACTGATGAAATATGCATTGATTTAATGTAATAATATAGTATTATGTAGTATCGTTAAATTTTTCATTTTATTTCTATCCGCAATTTTTAAACCAATTTAATCTTTTCATTTTACTAATACATATTATCATACGCAGTATAGAAACGTAGTAAATCTATCAACATAAACATAAGCAGAATATGCAATTTAAAACTATTTTCAAGCGATTGCAATGAAAAACATACTAACCTCGTACAGTATATGTACACGATGGGTAAATAGTAGTCATTGAAAACATGCTGAAATTTCATAAACCTCACTGGTTTTTATCTAACAACGAAACGAACTTTGTAAAAGCCTTCGTGAATTCAGTGTTATTTAAGGTCGTATACTGCAAATGATAAAATATTGGATTCACTTATTTTAATTTAAACTTTAAAGTTTGAAAAGAGTTCAATCAAGTAATAAGTATACATAAAATAGCAACACTGTGGGAGACTGGCAATTAATATTTAAAACGTAAAATTAAGAATATTGATGCAAAAGAAAAAAAAACAACTACATAATGAATACGTAATTGCATAATGAAAATATTTTGAGAATATTTTTTAAAAAACTATTTTCTATGGGCAATGTGTCTCATTGCATGATGGGTTCTTAAAATAAAGATTAGCATATATTGAATTTCGAGTAATTTTATTAAATTACTAGTTTATAATAATAATAATATTAATATATCCAATTGAAATGAGAAAACCAAAATTTCATATTTATAATACTATTGAATTTCAATAAGCATTCAAAAATAACATATTTTATAATACTGCTTACTAAAAATGAAACGAAAATCCGTCGTTCAAATTGAGCTTCATTCATTCAGAACTCATTGCACAAGAAGCCACTGTAAAATGTACACGGTATGCTTTTGGGATTATGATTTGCATACTTTATTGTATTTTAGTTTAAAATTTAGTTTAAAATATTATATTTGGAATAAAGTCAGAAAATCACAAAGTTTAAAATATATTTAATCGCGAGCACGTTCGCTTAAATCCAATATGGCAAACAATTATGAACTTAATCACACCAATGCCATCTTGTTTTTCAAAAAAATCAGTTCGCTGTGGTAAAACTTTTTCCAAGTTTCATAAGTTTTTGATTCGTTAAGTAGCAAGTGGTAGTATATACGCTGCTATTTTATCTCCATATTTCGTTAAACATATTTTGTTAATGTGTGTTTCATTTTTAAGAATATAAGATTCGTTTAAGTGCGTGAACATTTTCAAAGTGTGTTAAGAAAAAAAAAAAATTAAAACATACAAACTTTTTTTCGTATAATAATGGCCGATTATAACTTTTTTTAATTAAAAATACTCATATAACTTATACTATTATCAATTTCAAAATTATTTTTATTATAATTATCATTATTATAACAATCGTTATTGTTAATTATATTTTTTATTGAGATTGCTTGTGTATGCACAAAGTAAACCTGCTTTGATACTGAACAAATACGTCATGTAGATTATAGGGGTAGAGAATTTGGAAAGCTAATACAAACACGTTTTGCATTTTTATAAGATTTGTATACATGAGTGCATATGCTTTTCTAGTCTGTTTGCACTTTTCGTTGTTTATTCGCTTTAACAACCAAACGCTGTCTTGGCATGATATAGCAACGATGCGTAAATAAAAATATACGAGTATTGGATGCATGATAATTGTAATAATTATCCACTTTTGGTTTATTAAATTGCCCGTTACCTTACGAGTTCGGTAAAATTTGCAGGGAGAGTAATTGAGTGTGGATGGGAATTGATAAGCCCGTGAACATTTCTAGTTAATATTTTGTAATAAATAATTTAATTTTAATGTATTCGTCGTGTCGGATATGTTTTGAATAAAAATATAATTATAATATGTAAATTTAAAACCAAATATCAGGACGGAATAATTAGACTATTCCAGCATAGAATACTCGGGGTTCCACTCTTAATTAAATGTATACTCAACAACTTCAACTGAACAAATGTTGAAACGCGTAAAATTTACATCATTTTTATGAATACAACATCGCATTTAAGTACAAAAACGTAAAATTGTTGTTCTAATACAAATCAAAAGCCAGTTTCGTTTTCAATTAAATATATAATGAAAATCATAAGCATTTGTATTATTCAAAACTACGTCATAGGAATTAATCTTATTGCATAATGTATTACATTTTTATATACTCAGGCAAAAAAAATAATTTTCACATTTTTACTCAACATTATATCTTATTATTATGAATACATCTTTATTTGAATCACAATTAATTTAAAAAATAAATTTTGAATAAAATATAATTTAAATGATAGTAATTAGTTAGTGTAGTTTTAACTAAAATAATCGTTATCGATTTATTTTATAAATTTATTATTATCATTACTACTATTATTGTAGTTATGATTATAAAGGGAAACTGGCCAGTTCATGAATCATAAACACATAAATAAATAAAATATTCATGTTTTGTTATATAAAATACTAGTTAAGAGTAAAGTTGTACGTTAGTTAGTGACAATATTTCTGAAAAATTAAAAATGTTCAGTAAATATTTATTAACAATATACATATTATCTTAAACGTACAATGAAAAAAAAAATTAGATTCGTTCAAATTTTAAGATTCTTGAAACCCTAACTAAAACAGCATCTTAAAATAAAAATAAAATCAATGTTTTCAATCGATAATATTTTGTTTATATTTAAACTATGTCTCTGTGATATGTATTCTGATGAACCAGATTTGTACGAGAACGTAGAGATATTACAGGAGACTATTATCAGAACATATATTTGCAGTTTTTGTTTTTAATTGTCTTTTAATGGTTGTTAATAAACTATTATTTTTATTCCAATTTATTGTTGATTGACACAAATATTGCATTACAATTTAAAATATAATTTATTTAATTCACATTAGTGCAGCACAGAAACTAAAAAAAAAAAAAAAAATCTGCTCAGTAATGCATTAGTGACAATAATTCAACAAAATTGTTTGCGTTTGGTATAAAATGTGGATTGTCTACGCAAACAAGTCTTAAAATTAAAACTAAATATTCACATTATTTTATTCAAAATTCGAATCCGATTGCTCATAATATTCATTGTTTAATTTAAAAACTCAAAAGTAATCATATAATGAAGTCCGTTTTGTCAACATTGATTTTATATTTAAACTTTCGTTTGTAAATGGAAAAACTTTTTCGGTGATTGAAAGATAATTGAAGTAGGTAACTGAGATTAACTGAGGGTCTAACTACTTTAAGAAAGAACCATGTTCAAATGACGTAACGCTATTATTATATGCATCTAAAATTTAGATTAAAATTATAATCTAGATTCTAAAAATTATTCCCTTACCTTTTAAGTTATAGTTACATGTAAAGTTTGAATTTAGAGACATTGAAATCAAATCAAATGAATAACACATTTCGAATTTAAACTAGAATAAATAGTTTGATTAAAGTTTGCTTAGCTATTTCTGAAATCTGTGAACTCAAATTGTCAATTATTTTTTCTAATTCATTTCTTGGATCACAATACTGTAGTGTATAATATGATCAAATGGTTAAAATAAAATTTAACTCAACTATTCAAACTCATTTTTTACAACACAATATTATTCTTGATAAATTATACGTTGTTACATTTCTGGCATACTGGCGTATAATTAACAGTGGTCTATATATATATATATATATATATATATATAATATACATATATAATTAACAAACTAAGGAATTGGAAGTATAATATACATTTTTTTTCTTCAGAATATCAATTCCATTTTTAGTAAATTGATATTCCGGAGAAAATCAATATTTAAATATTATACTAATAATTCATTAGTTTATTGGTACATCTAATTTTGGGTTATTACTACATAAGAGAAAAACATTTTATCCATTCAATTATATAATATAGGCATTAATTATATAATTTAAGACTTTCTACAATGTATACATAGTAAATCATTTTTGAAAAATGAATTTGTATACGCACATTTCATACACTTGAAACGTAAATAATAAAAAAAAAATATATTTAAATTATTTATACGATACGATAGCCACTGTTGCACAAAGGATAAACCGATGATAATTTAAACTGTTAACAGATCACTGCAAATATAGATATACAGTCCTTAATAATAAAGACAGTTCTCAAAGTACAAATGTAAAACTCGTTTGCAAAATGGCAGACTAACCAAAAGTCCCAACTCGTGTTATGATAAACTGATAAACATTAATTGTAACCTAAGTTCTGCCTTATCCGCCTTATAATTATATTCCATTTCATCGATTATATAATAAAATGTACACTCCTATAGTTTTGAGAACTGACTCATTAATATTCACTTTAAAATAAATATGACACATCATGCCTATAAGAAGTTTAATGGAGATCTCAATAATCAGAATGGCCGTGATCTAAAATAATAGTAGCATATGAAATAGCAAATAAAATAGATTCCATCATTTCATTCAGAATCTAACACTACAATTTATAGGAAACGCGGGAAAAATCTAAAATCTAAAATTTTCAGATAAAATCTCTCAAATATATTATGCTGTAAGTGTGAAAATATACATTATTTCAGGACAAAGGTCAGCCAAAGATATTTTGCATAAACACCTTGGTAAGTCATTTGATTGAGAAGATGATTATTGATCAATAATATTCTACTGAAAACATATTTAAACTTTTGTAACAATTTTAAATCATAAGCAGGGATGGTTTGACAATTTTAGTTGATCGGGGCAAGCCCAAAGTATTCCATCCACCACTGCATAAATTTTTATATTTCACCAAAAAAAAAAAAAAAATCAGTGATCCAGTTATTACTTATTAGCAGGGTTTGTAAAGAACATGAGCTTGGAATATTTTTATTGAACTTGATCAATTTCTTAGGCTTTCAACTTTATTTAGCATTAGAAAATATATTTATAATTAATAAATATTCATAAGTCATGATTAGTTATGACATGTTAGTTAATATAAATATGTTTTAAAATGCAAAAAAAAATAAGCAGGGGTTCCCCGGCACCCGCAGGTTTTGTTAAAACTTTAAAAAAAAAATAATTATATATAACATTAAGAGAATAGAAAATTTACATTACAAATAGAATGAATAAATTTAATGTAAAAATTTAGATTTTCTTATTTTAATTTAAAATGAAATATTTATAATTGTATGAATGGGTTAAATCGTCTAAACATTTATACAGATGGAAAAAATTATATTTTTATTATTCATTACTAGTTATAAATAAGTAAAATTTAAAAGTTTTAAAAAATTAGAATTTGGAAAAACATAAAAATAATTATAGTTATTACATTCTTAGTTGATATAGATTTGTTTTAAAATGCAAAAAAATGTGAAGGGGTTCCCCAGCACCCACAGGTTTTGTTTAAATTTTGAACAAAATAGTTAAGTATAATATCAAGTAGGTATCAAACTTAAGTTGTAATTAAAATTAATGAATTTTATGTAAAATTAAGAGTTTTATTATGTTATTTTAAAATTTAATATAAATAATTGTATGAATGATTACTGGTAAATTGTCTGAAAAATGTTTAAAAATGTCAAAAATTATTTTATGATTATTC